>JAAAWM010010616.1:0-45910 GCA_036873465.1 Thinopyrum obtusiflorum
GGGCCTCGAGGGCTCGAATACAAAGCTTGATGACAACAAGCAACAGCGGAAGCGTTAGATATCTGAGAACAGATATAAAAGAAAGACAGAAAGGCCCACAAGAAAGCGGGGCAAAACAAAAGCTACGATCGAAAGGCGCAGGCCTCCTGCCTGGGACCCTCCAATCCTACTCCTGGTCGTCAGCCATCTCGAAGAAGAAACCATCCTCGGGGTGGTAGAAGTGGTCGTCGGCGGAACAGCGATCTCAGGGGCTCCGTCGTCTGAACACGACAAACTGATATGGAGAGTAAAGGAAAACAAAGCAACCGTGAGTACTGCGAAGTACTCAGCAAGCAAAGATCTACACTACTTATGCAACATTATCAATGGAAGGCTGTATATGTGGACTGGGCTGCAGAAATGCCAGAATAGAGAGGAAAGGCCTAGTCCTATCGAAGACTAGCATCTTCAACATCTTCAGTCTTGCAGCATAGAAGGGAGTAGAGTAACATAATGTAAAGTAGTAGTAGTGTCAAGTAACAGTCTCGCCCAGAGATCCTTCCTCGACTCCCTGCGAGAAAGCGATCCCGGAGCCACAATCCAGGTATCATCTCAAAACTAGCTGTATCGATCGGGATACAACTCCGAGTGTCCTTTACCGTAGGACCGGCTATCGATAGATGTGTTCTTCCCTGCAGGGGTGCACCAACTTACCCACCACGCTCGCTTAACTCCGGCCGGACACACTTTCCTGGGTCATGCCCGGCCTCGGCCAACCGATACATCGCAACCCTACCTACAGCTCAGCAGAGAGGTCCCCGTCGGTCTACCTCCTAAGCGCTCAGGGGTCTTGGGCCATCGCCCTGTGCACTCCGGGTCGTTGCGTGCAGGGTGAAGCCAGGCACCACCTCTCTCTAGGGTGGCGCCGGTCCGTCCCGGCCGCAGTGCTGCACTGGACGTCTGACAGAGCTTTCGGCTGATGTGTACGACGCAGAGCACCCACTCACACCCACGTGATGGTTAGTGCTATGGGGGGGGGGGGGGGGGGGGGGGGGGGGGGGGGGGGGGGGGGGGGGGGGGGGGGGGGGGGGGGGGGGGGGGGGGGGGGGGGGGGGGGGGGGGGGGGGGGGGGGGGGGGGGGGGGGGGGGGGGGGGGGGGGGGGGGGGGGGGGGGGGGGGGGGGGGGGGGGGGGGGGGGGGGGGGGGGGGGGGGGGGGGGGGGGGGGGGGGGGGGGGGGGGGGGGGGGGGGGGGGGGGGGGGGGGGGGGGGGGGGGGGGGGGGGGGGGGGGGGGGGGGGGGGGGGGGGGGGGGGGGGGGGGGGGGGGGGGGGGGGGGGGGGGGGGGGGGGGGGGGGGGGGGGGGGGGGGGGGGGGGGGGGGGGGGGGGGGGGGGGGGGGGGGGGGGGGGGGGGGGGGGGGGGGGGGGGGGGGGGGGGGGGGGGGGGGGGGGGGGGGGGGGGGGGGGGGGGGGGGGGGGGGGGGGGGGGGGGGGGGGGGGGGGGGGGGGGGGGGGGGGGGGGGGGGGGGGGGGGGGGGGGGGGGGGGGGGGGGGGGGGGGGGGGGGGGGGGGGGGGGGGGGGGGGGGGGGGGGGGGGGGGGGGGGGGGGGGGGGGGGGGGGGGGGGGGGGGGGGGGGGGGGGGGGGGGGGGGGGGGGGGGGGGGGGGGGGGGGGGGGGGGGGGGGGGGGGGGGGGGGGGGGGGGGGGGGGGGGGGGGGGGGGGGGGGGGGGGGGGGGGGGGGGGGGGGGGGGGGGGGGGGGGGGGGGGGGGGGGGGGGGGGGGGGGGGGGGGGGGGGGGGGGGGGGGGGGGGGGGGGGGGGGGGGGGGGGGGGGGGGGGGGGGGGGGGGGGGGGGGGGGGGGGGGGGGGGGGGGGGGGGGGGGGGGGGGGGGGGGGGGGGGGGGGGGGGGGGGGGGGGGGGGGGGGGGGGGGGGGGGGGGGGGGGGGGGGGGGGGGGGGGGGGGGGGGGGGGGGGGGGGGGGGGGGGGGGGGGGGGGGGGGGGGGGGGGGGGGGGGGGGGGGGGGGGGGGGGGGGGGGGGGGGGGGGGGGGGGGGGGGGGGGGGGGGGGGGGGGGGGGGGGGGGGGGGGGGGGGGGGGGGGGGGGGGGGGGGGGGGGGGGGGGGGGGGGGGGGGGGGGGGGGGGGGGGGGGGGGGGGGGGGGGGGGGGGGGGGGGGGGGGGGGGGGGGGGGGGGGGGGGGGGGGGGGGGGGGGGGGGGGGGGGGGGGGGGGGGGGGGGGGGGGGGGGGGGGGGGGGGGGGGGGGGGGGGGGGGGGGGGGGGGGGGGTCGGTGTCGGGGGTGGTGTAGGAGGAAATCACCCTCACTTACCACGTCCGAGTAACTAACCTACAAGGTTGACATCAACGTGCTAAAGAGGAGTCACCCTCGGCACGCGACGGTAACCCAGTAGTGTCGAGCAACAAGGAAGAACGTGAGGTGCGGTGCGGGGTCTGATCTTCGGTCCCGTTGAACGGGTCTTCTGAATCTACAGCGGGGCAGTCGGGATATAGTGGGGGTCACTAGTGGTCTCTACCCAGTATATAATAAGCAGGCTAGGACAGCAGGCAGTTATCAACAGAAGGCTACATTAAACAGGCTATGCGGCAGATATAGGAAAAGCAGTAATAGTAGCAAGTTTCTAATGCAAGCATGGGAAAATAGAATAGGTGATATCGAGATGATCAAAAGTGGGGCTTGCCTGGTTGCTCGGCGGCAAAGGCAAAGTCGTCAGGGAAGTATCCAATCACCGGGCTGCGTCGATCTCGGAGATTACGCCGGGACCGAAACCTAACGAGAGAGAAGAGGGGAAGGGAATAATAAGTACAAGCAGCAGGTGCATGACACGTCAACTGGCAGAGCTAGCGGTGTTCTATCGCAGTGCTACGCGACACAGGTGAAGGGGGAAAACATCCGGGAAAGTATCCCCGGTGTCCGGTATGTCGGACAGATGAAAAGAAGGGAACGGCTGCATGTTCGCGGTGCTAGGGACGTGTGACAGACGAACGGACCGCGTATCCGGATTCGTCTCGAAATTCTGAGCAATTTTCATGTATAAAGTTTTGTCATCGGAGTTACGGATTAAAAGATATGAAATTTTAAAGATTTTAGCAATATTCTGGAATTTATTTATTTTAACAGAAAAAGATTAATGATGTCAGCGTGACGTGGGCATGATGTCAGCGTCGGCTGACCAGTTGACTGGTCAACTGGGACCCACCAGTCAGCGACTGGGCTGCCCAGTCAGCCTGTTGACCAGGTCAACTGGTCAACTGGGCCCGTGGGGCCCTGCGGTCAGCGACACAGGACGTGGGGGCCACCCACGCCACGTCGGCGGCGCCGGAACGGCGCCGGAGTCGCTCCGGCGACCATTTCCGCGGCGGCGCGCGGCGGAGGTGCTCGGAAATTGGCTACAGGCCATCGTTTCGAGCGCGGGAGGGCGCGTTCGAGAGCTGGCGGAGCCACACGTCGCCCTACGCGGTCGGAGCGAGCAGGGGAGGCCGGAGCTGAGCTCTACGGCGGCCATGGCGGACGGCGGCTTCGGGCGACGATGGAAACGACGAAGCCGAGCACTAGCGAGCATAGCGAGGGGCTAGCCGTGGCCTATGCGTTGCGGTGAGCGCGCTGGACAAGGTCCTGAGTCAAATGCGCCACCGGATACTCGCCGGCGACGAGATCCGCGGAGTACAGCACGGGCGAGAAGAGGGGCGGCGCGTACGGACCGATTTCGATGGGGTGAAGAGGCAGGGAGGGGAGAAGAGGCTCACAACGAGGGGTAGCCGACCAAAACCTGCTCGGGGCAGGCGCGTGGCGGCCGGATTCGTCTGGTCCTCGCCGGAGACCGAGAAGAAGGGGGGCGGCGGCGTGCGGTCGTTCCCGTGGCTCCCTGCTTCGGCTCGGGGTCAGGGATGGCGTAGTCGAGCACGGCGTGCACACCAGACACAGTGTCGTGGCCTGTCGTCGACGGTGGTGGTGATGACGATGGTCGAACGGTGGCGGGAGCGTTCGGTTCCGCTCGGAACCGAGGAAGAAGAGAGGGGGAGAGGCTATCTGAGGAGGGGAGGAGTGAGGAGAGGTCCAGGGGGGAAGGTGCTGGGGGTGCTTATCCCCTCGCGCGTCGGGCTGTCGGTGGAGGCGCCGCGGTGTCGCCGTTTGGCCGGTCGGCGCCGGCGCGGCCACGCGCGCGTTGACACGGCGTTGGAGAGAGAGGGGAGGAGGGAGAGGGGCCTTGGTGGGCTGGGCCGGTGCACTGTGCACTTAGGCCCAGTCCACAGTAGTTGTATAGGACTTTTTCTATTTTAATCTCTGCTGTTATTTTACATAGGCTTTTGGTATTACAATGAGCAGACAAACCATGTGGTAAAAACATGGAACTTGGCCACATAAATACTCTGGAATATTCTGCATTCTCAGAAAATGGTTTGAGCATTATTTGAACATTTTTGGAATTTTCAAAAATGTTTTGGGCATTTAAAAATGCTGTTTGGCACCGTATTAAATACCCTGGCCCAAATCAAGTTGATGGTGATGTTGTTTTCCTTAACAACCATTGTTTTGGATTATTTGCAAAAAGATGGACATTTTTCCAGAATTTTTGGTGCAACTTTATTTTGCACTTTGACTTAGGATTGGATTTCAGATTTGAATTTTGAATTGGATGTCAAACCAAAGTGAGTAGACTCTGCAAATGAGGATGACTTGGCATAATTTACAGAGTGTCACAGGGTTTATTACAATGGGGTGTTACACCGCTGCTGCCTTGTCCGCTATCCTTGTGCGGCATGCCCAGGACTAGTGACCCGGCATGCCACAGTAGTGGCACTTGCTGCGGTCGGCACCCTTGCCAGAACCACGCGCAGGCCCGCCCTGTGCTTGGGAGTGACCTGTGTTGCGCCCACGGTTGCCGCCGCTGCTCTGGGCACGACCTCTGTGTGATGCCCCCGAACTCGACCGTACACTAATCATCCACACAGCATGTACGACCAAGAACGGTGACTCATGGTAGGATATCACAACACAACTATATGACACAAATTTAAACATAAGTCTTTATATTAGAAGCTAGGGTCACGAGGACCCAAATACATAAGTCATGAAAGCAAATATTATCTGAGTACAGACATTATTAGACTAATTTTTGCCTTAAGAAGGCTGAGCATAACAACGACAACTGATCGAAAAGGCAAGGCCTCCTGCCTGGGAACTCCGAACTAATCCTGGTCGACGAACTCCACGTAGTAATCGCCCAGGGGGTCTCCTGACTCCATGGCACCATCGCCTGAATGCAGTACCCGGGTAGAGGAAAAAGGTAGCAAAGCAACCATGAGTACTCATCCAAAGTACTCGCAAGACTTACATCAGATCTATGCTACATATGCATCGGTATCAAAGAAAAGGGATATATCAGTGGACTATACTGTAGAATGCCAGAACAGGGGAGAAAGTCTCCAAGTAACATAAAGGCCACCATCTTGCAGCAATAGACGAGAGGATAGTTTTTGCAGCAAAGAAAGGAGTATGAGCGTATACGATACCAACTAGTAATTAACTTAGCATTACAATACCCTGAGATCCTTCCTCGACTCCCTGCGAGAAAAGATCCGCGGGCATCGATAAAGTATTTATTCCCCCCCCCCCCCCCCCCCCCCCCCCCCCCCCCCCCCCCCCCCCCCCCCCCCCCCCCCCCCCCCCCCCCCCCCCCCCCCCCCCCCCCCCCCCCCCCCCCCCCCCCCCCCCCCCCCCCCCCCCCCCCCCCCCCCCCCCCCCCCCCCCCCCCCCCCCCCCCCCCCCCCCCCCCCCCCCCCCCCCCCCCCCCCCCCCCCCCCCCCCCCCCCCCCCCCCCCCCCCCCCCCCCCCCCCCCCCCCCCCCCCCCCCCCCCCCCCCCCCCCCCCCCCCCCCCCCCCCCCCCCCCCCCCCCCCCCCCCCCCCCCCCCCCCCCCCCCCCCCCCCCCCCCCCCCCCCCCCCCCCCCCCCCCCCCCCCCCCCCCCCCCCCCCCCCCCCCCCCCCCCCCCCCCCCCCCCCCCCCCCCCCCCCCCCCCCCCCCCCCCCCCCCCCCCCCCCCCCCCCCCCCCCCCCCCCCCCCCCCCCCCCCCCCCCCCCCCCCCCCCCCCCCCCCCCCCCCCCCCCCCCCCCCCCCCCCCCCCCCCCCCCCCCCCCCCCCCCCCCCCCCCCCCCCCCCCCCCCCCCCCCCCCCCCCCCCCCCCCCCCCCCCCCCCCCCCCCCCCCCCCCCCCCCCCCCCCCCCCCCCCCCCCCCCCCCCCCCCCCCCCCCCCCCCCCCCCCCCCCCCCCCCCCCCCCCCCCCCCCCCCCCCCCCCCCCCCCCCCCCCCCCCCCCCCCCCCCCCCCCCCCCCCCCCCCCCCCCCCCCCCCCCCCCCCCCCCCCCCCCCCCCCCCCCCCCCCCCCCCCCCCCCCCCCCCCCCCCCCCCCCCCCCCCCCCCCCCCCCCCCCCCCCCCCCCCCCCCCCCCCCCCCCCCCCCCCCCCCCCCCCCCCCCCCCCCCCCCCCCCCCCCCCCCCCCCCCCCCCCCCCCCCCCCCCCCCCCCCCCCCCCCCCCCCCCCCCCCCCCCCCCCCCCCCCCCCCCCCCCCCCCCCCCCCCCCCCCCCCCCCCCCCCCCCCCCCCCCCCCCCCCCCCCCCCCCCCCCCCCCCCCCCCCCCCCCCCCCCCCCCCCCCCCCCCCCCCCCCCCCCCCCCCCCCCCCCCCCCCCCCCCCCCCCCCCCCCCCCCCCCCCCCCCCCCCCCCCCCCCCCCCCCCCCCCCCCCCCCCCCCCCCCCCCCCCCCCCCCCCCCCCCCCCCCCCCCCCCCCCCCCCCCCCCCCCCCCCCCCCCCCCCCCCCCCCCCCCCCCCCCCCCCCCCCCCCCCCCCCCCCCCCCCCCCCCCCCCCCCCCCCCCCCCCCCCCCCCCCCCCCCCCCCCCCCCCCCCCCCCCCCCCCCCCCCCCCCCCCCCCCCCCCCCCCCCCCCCCCCCCCCCCCCCCCCCCCCCCCCCCCCCCCCCCCCCCCCCCCCCCCCCCCCCCCCCCCCCCCCCCCCCCCCCCCCCCCCCCCCCCCCCCCCCCCCCCCCCCCCCCCCCCCCCCCCCCCCCCCCCCCCCCCCCCCCCCCCCCCCCCCCCCCCCCCCCCCCCCCCCCCCCCCCCCCCCCCCCCCCCCCCCCCCCCCCCCCCCCCCCCCCCCCCCCCCCCCCCCCCCCCCCCCCCCCCCCCCCCCCCCCCCCCCCCCCCCCCCCCCCCCCCCCCCCCCCCCCCCCCCCCCCCCCCCCCCCCCCCCCCCCCCCCCCCCCCCCCCCCCCCCCCCCCCCCCCCCCCCCCCCCCCCCCCCCCCCCCCCCCCCCCCCCCCCCCCCCCCCCCCCCCCCCCCCCCCCCCCCCCCCCCCCCCCCCCCCCCCCCCCCCCCCCCCCCCCCCCCCCCCCCCCCCCCCCCCCCCCCCCCCCCCCCCCCCCCCCCCCCCCCCCCCCCCCCCCCCCCCCCCCCCCCCCCCCCCCCCCCCCCCCCCCCCCCCCCCCCCCCCCCCCCCCCCCCCCCCCCCCCCCCCCCCCCCCCCCCCCCCCCCCCCCCCCCCCCCCCCCCCCCCCCCCCCCCCCCCCCCCCCCCCCCCCCCCCCCCCCCCCCCCCCCCCCCCCCCCCCCCCCCCCCCCCCCCCCCCCCCCCCCCCCCCCCCCCCCCCCCCCCCCCCCCCCCCCCCCCCCCCCCCCCCCCCCCCCCCCCCCCCCCCCCCCCCCCCCCCCCCCCCCCCCCCCCCCCCCCCCCCCCCCCCCCCCCCCCCCCCCCCCCCCCCCCCCCCCCCCCCCCCCCCCCCCCCCCCCCCCCCCCCCCCCCCCCCCCCCCCCCCCCCCCCCCCCCCCCCCCCCCCCCCCCCCCCCCCCCCCCCCCCCCCCCCCCCCCCCCCCCCCCCCCCCCCCCCCCCCCCCCCCCCCCCCCCCCCCCCCCCCCCCCCCCCCCCCCCCCCCCCCCCCCCCCCCCCCCCCCCCCCCCCCCCCCCCCCCCCCCCCCCCCCCCCCCCCCCCCCCCCCCCCCCCCCCCCCCCCCCCCCCCCCCCCCCCCCCCCCCCCCCCCCCCCCCCCCCCCCCCCCCCCCCCCCCCCCCCCCCCCCCCCCCCCCCCCCCCCCCCCCCCCCCCCCCCCCCCCCCCCCCCCCCCCCCCCCCCCCCCCCCCCCCCCCCCCCCCCCCCCCCCCCCCCCCCCCCCCCCCCCCCCCCCCCCCCCCCCCCCCCCCCCCCCCCCCCCCCCCCCCCCCCCCCCCCCCCCCCCCCCCCCCCCCCCCCCCCCCCCCCCCCCCCCCCCCCCCCCCCCCCCCCCCCCCCCCCCCCCCCCCCCCCCCCCCCCCCCCCCCCCCCCCCCCCCCCCCCCCCCCCCCCCCCCCCCCCCCCCCCCCCCCCCCCCCCCCCCCCCCCCCCCCCCCCCCCCCCCCCCCCCCCCCCCCCCCCCCCCCCCCCCCCCCCCCCCCCCCCCCCCCCCCCCCCCCCCCCCCCCCCCCCCCCCCCCCCCCCCCCCCCCCCCCCCCCCCCCCCCCCCCCCCCCCCCCCCCCCCCCCCCCCCCCCCCCCCCCCCCCCCCCCCCCCCCCCCCCCCCCCCCCCCCCCCCCCCCCCCCCCCCCCCCCCCCCCCCCCCCCCCCCCCCCCCCCCCCCCCCCCCCCCCCCCCCCCCCCCCCCCCCCCCCCCCCCCCCCCCCCCCCCCCCCCCCCCCCCCCCCCCCCCCCCCCCCCCCCCCCCCCCCCCCCCCCCCCCCCCCCCCCCCCCCCCCCCC
Organism: Thinopyrum obtusiflorum; assembly: GCA_036873465.1. Lineage (NCBI taxonomy): Eukaryota > Viridiplantae > Streptophyta > Magnoliopsida > Poales > Poaceae > Thinopyrum > Thinopyrum obtusiflorum. The sequence continues at coordinate 8,716 of JAAAWM010010616.1, forward strand.
CCCCCCCCCCCCCCCCCCCCCCCCCCCCCCCCCCCCCCCCCCCCCCCCCCCCCCCCCCCCCCCCCCCCCCCCCCCCCCCCCCCCCCCCCCCCCCCCCCCCCCCCCCCCCCCCCCCCCCCCCCCCCCCCCCCCCCCCCCCCCCCCCCCCCCCCCCCCCCCCCCCCCCCCCCCCCCCCCCCCCCCCCCCCCCCCCCCCCCCCCCCCCCCCCCCCCCCCCCCCCCCCCCCCCCCCCCCCCCCCCCCCCCCCCCCCCCCCCCCCCCCCCCCCCCCCCCCCCCCCCCCCCCCCCCCCCCCCCCCCCCCCCCCCCCCCCCCCCCCCCCCCCCCCCCCCCCCCCCCCCCCCCCCCCCCCCCCCCCCCCCCCCCCCCCCCCCCCCCCCCCCCCCCCCCCCCCCCCCCCCCCCCCCCCCCCCCCCCCCCCCCCCCCCCCCCCCCCCCCCCCCCCCCCCCCCCCCCCCCCCCCCCCCCCCCCCCCCCCCCCCCCCCCCCCCCCCCCCCCCCCCCCCCCCCCCCCCCCCCCCCCCCCCCCCCCCCCCCCCCCCCCCCCCCCCCCCCCCCCCCCCCCCCCCCCCCCCCCCCCCCCCCCCCCCCCCCCCCCCCCCCCCCCCCCCCCCCCCCCCCCCCCCCCCCCCCCCCCCCCCCCCCCCCCCCCCCCCCCCCCCCCCCCCCCCCCCCCCCCCCCCCCCCCCCCCCCCCCCCCCCCCCCCCCCCCCCCCCCCCCCCCCCCCCCCCCCCCCCCCCCCCCCCCCCCCCCCCCCCCCCCCCCCCCCCCCCCCCCCCCCCCCCCCCCCCCCCCCCCCCCCCCCCCCCCCCCCCCCCCCCCCCCCCCCCCCCCCCCCCCCCCCCCCCCCCCCCCCCCCCCCCCCCCCCCCCCCCCCCCCCCCCCCCCCCCCCCCCCCCCCCCCCCCCCCCCCCCCCCCCCCCCCCCCCCCCCCCCCCCCCCCCCCCCCCCCCCCCCCCCCCCCCCCCCCCCCCCCCCCCCCCCCCCCCCCCCCCCCCCCCCCCCCCCCCCCCCCCCCCCCCCCCCCCCCCCCCCCCCCCCCCCCCCCCCCCCCCCCCCCCCCCCCCCCCCCCCCCCCCCCCCCCCCCCCCCCCCCCCCCCCCCCCCCCCCCCCCCCCCCCCCCCCCCCCCCCCCCCCCCCCCCCCCCCCCCCCCCCCCCCCCCCCCCCCCCCCCCCCCCCCCCCCCCCCCCCCCCCCCCCCCCCCCCCCCCCCCCCCCCCCCCCCCCCCCCCCCCCCCCCCCCCCCCCCCCCCCCCCCCCCCCCCCCCCCCCCCCCCCCCCCCCCCCCCCCCCCCCCCCCCCCCCCCCCCCCCCCCCCCCCCCCCCCCCCCCCCCCCCCCCCCCCCCCCCCCCCCCCCCCCCCCCCCCCCCCCCCCCCCCCCCCCCCCCCCCCCCCCCCCCCCCCCCCCCCCCCCCCCCCCCCCCCCCCCCCCCCCCCCCCCCCCCCCCCCCCCCCCCCCCCCCCCCCCCCCCCCCCCCCCCCCCCCCCCCCCCCCCCCCCCCCCCCCCCCCCCCCCCCCCCCCCCCCCCCCCCCCCCCCCCCCCCCCCCCCCCCCCCCCCCCCCCCCCCCCCCCCCCCCCCCCCCCCCCCCCCCCCCCCCCCCCCCCCCCCCCCCCCCCCCCCCCCCCCCCCCCCCCCCCCCCCCCCCCCCCCCCCCCCCCCCCCCCCCCCCCCCCCCCCCCCCCCCCCCCCCCCCCCCCCCCCCCCCCCCCCCCCCCCCCCCCCCCCCCCCCCCCCCCCCCCCCCCCCCCCCCCCCCCCCCCCCCCCCCCCCCCCCCCCCCCCCCCCCCCCCCCCCCCCCCCCCCCCCCCCCCCCCCCCCCCCCCCCCCCCCCCCCCCCCCCCCCCCCCCCCCCCCCCCCCCCCCCCCCCCCCCCCCCCCCCCCCCCCCCCCCCCCCCCCCCCCCCCCCCCCCCCCCCCCCCCCCCCCCCCCCCCCCCCCCCCCCCCCCCCCCCCCCCCCCCCCCCCCCCCCCCCCCCCCCCCCCCCCCCCCCCCCCCCCCCCCCCCCCCCCCCCCCCCCCCCCCCCCCCCCCCCCCCCCCCCCCCCCCCCCCCCCCCCCCCCCCCCCCCCCCCCCCCCCCCCCCCCCCCCCCCCCCCCCCCCCCCCCCCCCCCCCCCCCCCCCCCCCCCCCCCCCCCCCCCCCCCCCCCCCCCCCCCCCCCCCCCCCCCCCCCCCCCCCCCCCCCCCCCCCCCCCCCCCCCCCCCCCCCCCCCCCCCCCCCCCCCCGCCATTGGCCGGCGACGCCCCGGAGGCGGAGAGGGAGGGGGCCGAGGCGAGGTGGCCAGGGGAGGAGGCGCTAGGGTTTCCTCCCGGGGGCTCCCGCGGGAGCGCCTCGGGGACGGAGGGAGGAGAAGATGCCTTAAGATGTGCGAAAAAATAGATTGGGGGAGTAGCGTCCAAACCAGAATAGTTTAGGGGAGAAAACAGACTAGACTCAAAAAAATACTAGCCCTTACCATTTCTTAGCTTGCTTCACTTTGTTCTTCCTTTTTTTCTTGGCCCGTTTTTAGGCCTCCTCCCATATTATTCCCTGGTTGGCCTAAAGGAACATCAAGCAGCCATTGGCACTAGTAGGCCGACAGTAAGGACTTGACCCCGAAAAAGATCAACTTGACTGCCAAAGGAAAACAACAGGCAGCACAAACTCCAACCGATGTGAAATGATCAAAAAGCGAATGAAAAATGAAGGAACGATCAGGGTAGAAGATAGGCAAGAACATCAATAGATCAATAACGGATGGATGAAGAAAACTCCTATGAGATAAGAACCTAGCCTCAAATCGTTGACATGCTGCTGATTTATGTCAGAATTTGCGAAAAACCAAGGGAAAAAGTTGCATGCCCTACTACAAAAAAGGCCATCACCGTCAGTTATTTGAACCGACGATTACCATGGCTTGGCAACCCTATAGCCATTAGGTCAGCACCCGACGGCGATGATCCTTATCACCATCGGGTAGCAACGGGAACCGATGGCGATGGCTCTTATTGCCATCGGTTCGCAACTAGACCCGATGACTATATTCTAGTATCACCATCGGATTCCAACAGGAGCCGATGGCTATGTTTTCCTATCGCCATCAGTTTCAGCTTGTAACCGATGGTGATACTTGTTGGGTTCAACCCGTCTCACGGCAAGGCCGTGTCCCGGCAACCCCTGTGTACAACTATACACAGGGTGGCCCGTGTAAGGCCCCATGTGCGGCGCACATGGGGTGACTCGTTTCACACGTCTTGGCCAAGAAAGTCTTAACGCAAGACGTGCGTAGCAGTAGGAATAGTGACACTCTCTTGCATCAGAGAGAGTAGTCTTGTCTAGGGTAGATAGGTAGTTTTTCTATTACTCTGCACTGTGCATATAAATATCAATGGAACGCTCTCAGTAGAGAGTAGCGAAAAGGGAGAAAGCCTCCCAGAAAAATATATTACACATCGCTCCTCCTCCTCCATTGCTGCCCGACACCGAGGTTCTTCAGCGAGCTCATTCCGGCGGCCGGCAACCGATCCGTTTGGGCTAACAATTGGCATCAGAGCTCCAGGTTGCCATGCCGAAGCATATGCCGAAGGATGGCGTCACCGGCGACGACTCCAGGACCACCGAGCAGAGATCAGCTGAGGAGGCGCGTGCGGCCGATGCGCTCGCGCTGCGAGGCAGCCCAGGAGGCAAGCTCGGCGTACCACGCTCTGTGCGGGACGTGGGTATGTCTGGCACATCCTTCCCTCTCCTCACGCGGACCAACTATCCCAGTTGGTCGCTCCTCATGAATGTCATCATCGAGGCGCGGCATATGTGGAAAGCCGTGGAAACCGGCGATGTCGAGTACGAAGAGGACCGGCTGGCGATGGAGGCAATTCTGCGCTCCGTCCCACCAGAGATGGTGCCTACCCTTGGCGCCAAGAAGACGACCAAGGAGGCATGGGACACCATCAAGATTCTGCGCATCGGCGCAGAGCACGTGCGGGAGTCGAAGGCTCAGACCTTGCGCCTCCAGTACGAGGAGATCCGGTTCAAGGAAGGTGAACAAGTCGATGACTTTGCCATGCGACTGCAGGGTCTCGTCAACGAGCTCGCAACGCTCGGAGACCACATCGACGACAAGAGGGTGCTTCTCAAGCTCCTTCGCGTCGTCCCCAAGCAGTACAAGCAGCTGGCCTGGTCCATCAAGAGCCTGGTGGATCTCTCCACCATGACAATCGAGGAGCTGGTAGGCCGGCTCAAGGTCGTCGAGGAGCGTGGCGACGAAGCTGACGAACGTGCTGGTGGCCATCTGCTACTCACTGAGGAGCTGTGGAACGCGCGCCATTGGCAGTGTGGCCGCGGCGGCTCTTTTGGCAGTGGGGGGAGCGCCTCCACGGGAAGCAGAGCTCGCGGCAGAGCCAGAGTGTAACATCCCCAGTTCTAACCCTTGTCATTAACCAAGATAATGTGCCATGTCATCATGATCGTGTTAAATTAAATTGCATTTAGGAATTAATCCAATATTCAAATTCAATTTCAAATGCAAGTCAAATTATTGTTTTCTCAAACAGTGAAACAAAAATGTTCATAATTTTGCAAATAATCCCAAAGCAATTATAAAAATAAAACCAACATTATTTGGATTCCCAAATTGACCCTAGCATCAAGGGCATAGAACCAGCAGCACTAAACCAGTCCATTTAATTCCGAACCTAATTTAAATGAACTCTAAATAATCTCAAACCTTGTGGACAGCTCCAAAATAATGCATTGCATTTATGTGATAAGTTTCACCTTTTACAAAAATCAATTGAGGCTAAAAGAAATAGAAAACAGAAAGCAAAATATGAAACAGAAAAAGAATAAAGGAAAAAGGGAAAAGCTCACCTGTTCACCTGGGCCTTAGTCATCACAGTGCGGCCTGGCCCGGCACGCCAGGCCTTTCTCCTACCTCCCGCCCGGCTGTGGCCGAAGCCACGGCGTGGAGTGCGCGAGGCCGCACGCTTGCGGATCGCCACGCGTCGGACATCCGTCGCCTCCTCGCGGTGGATAAGGATGCCACCGGTGCCTCGGCAGAAACCCTAGCCCCATTCCCCTCTCCTCGCGTCGCCTCGCTCCCTCCCGCGCGCACCCGATGCACTCATCGCCATGGCGCCGCCGTAGACGTGGCCACCGGCCTCCCCGCGCACCCCCACCGTGTTCGTCCACTCCCCCGTCGATCAATTCGTCATCCGCGCACCGACCACAGCGACCTCGTCTTTCGCCTCAGCCACCACGGATCGCCATCGATGATTCCGGCCACGTCAAGCCCTCCCCGAGCACGCTGAGCACACCTATAGGCTCACGGTGAGCTCGCGCTCAAAACCCCTCTCTGCCCTGCTTCGTTCTGTGCCCGTAGCCGTCGATGCCATGTGAGCCGAAGCTCATCGCCGCCCGAGCTCGTCTCCGATAAGGCTCCGGTGACCCATTGGTCACGCGTGCGCGTCCAAACGCTTAGTTAGCTCGCGTAGGTTCCGTAGACACCTCACGCTGGTCGAGTTGCTCGCTACTGCGCTAGATCCGTGTTCGCCCGAACTCCGGCGCCGCTCCGGTAGACGTCGCCGTTGCTACGGCCCTCCCCGGCCCCAACCGGCACCACCATTGGACGCGGACGAGCGAGGGCTACCTTCTGGTGGCCTCAACTCGTCGAGGCGCGGCCCGTAGGTAAATCCCGCGCGGCTCCACTGAGTCTGGCCGTCGCCCGCGGCAAACGCCGGCTGGCAGACGTGTCCGGCTTAATTAAGCCACTAACTGGCCTCTGTGCCACTGACAGCTGGACCCCGCATGCTAATTAACTACGGGATTAACTAAAGGACTAATTAACTAACCTAATGTCCCACTGACAGGCCGGCCCCACCCGCTAACTAATCTAATTAGGTTTAAATTAACCCTGATTAACCCTGCAGTGTGCGACATGTGGGGCCCTTGGCACTGTTGCAGTGGATAGGGTTGACCCAGTCAGCTGCCGACTCAGCTGGCTGGGCCCACATGTCAGCCTGTACTGACTGTGTGCTGACTGGGCAGTTGACTCAGTCAACTGACCCCACCTGTCAGCCACCATGTGCACTTCTGTGTACACTATGCTGGGTGCACATAGCATTTTTTGCATTTAATTTCAAATTAAAATAAATTCCAAAAAATTATTTAAACTTTGGAAATTCATATAAAATAAACCGTAACTCGGATGAACATAATTTATATATGAAAAATGATCAGAAAAATATAACGAATCCAAATATGCCACCCACATACCTGCCACACCCCTCTAACATGATGAACATTGAACATTTCCTACCAGAACCGCTAAATGAATAGTGCTTGGAGCTGGGAAAATATTCCCGCTTCAATTAAAATGCGTAGTAATGCATTAGAGCATATCACCAACATGTATTGCTGCGCCGTAGCATATGTGTTGCATTTGTTTGCTTCATTGTTTATTTGTTTCCCCCTCCTTCTTCTCCGGTAGACCCCGCGACCACTGACGCCACCGGGTACGACTACGTCGTCGACGGTCCATCCTTTACTTCTACAGAGCTTCCAGACAGGCAAACCCCCATGATCATTTCTATATCGCCTATTCTTTCTCTCTACATTCATGTATTAGGTATTGTCACCGATGTTGTCCGGTAGATCCTATTCTGATGCATAGCTTGATTTTGTCGCCGGTTACAACTGCTTACCTGTTGTCCTAGCATGCCTAGTTTAGCTATGCTGATATTCCATCCGTTGGCCCTTCACCCTTGTCCATGTTGCTAGCTAGATTGCCGGGCCATGATCCCTCTGGGAGATGATCACGGATACATTTATACTATTAAACTGTTAAAGTCGGGTCGGCTCCAAGAGTACCCACGAGTGATAACATGTTAAAGTCGGGATAGCCCAAAGAGCACCCGCGAGAATGTGGCAGCTGGCTGTTTAGCAGTACCATACCGGATGTGGTGGTAGCTCGGGATATGTCCCGATAGCCGACACGAAAATATTCGCTGCGTCGGAGCGACAGGGCAGGTTGAGACCATCCAGGATAGAGGAGGGCCTGGCCCCTGGGCGTAGTTCGAGAGTGGGTGAAATAACACGGCTAAACAAGTTCTGGGTATTCGTTTCGAGTTGCCATTGGCATAATACGCACTAACCTCTACGCGGAATAATGGTATATGGGACCCTCAGCGTCGTACGATTCTTTCGAAAGCTCTGTTAGACGTTCAGTTCAGCATTGTGGCCGTGTCGGATCGCGCCATCCAGGACAAAGGTGGCGCTGGTATTCACCCTGCAAACAATGACCCGGAGTGCTTAGGGCGATCGGTCCATTACCCCTTCGCGCTTAGGATGTAGACCGGCGGGGACCTCTCTGCGGAGGCTAGGTTGGACTACGGCGTCCGGCCAGAGGTAATCGAGCGTATCAGGCTATGTGGTGCACCACTGCAGGGAAGACAAAACTATTCGAATAGCCATGTTCATGGTAACAGGACGCTTGGATATATGAGAGTATCCCGATCTTATACAACTTGAACCAGATAGTTGAATAAATACTTTATCGATGCCCGCGGTTCTTTTCTTGCAGGGAGTCGAGGAAGGATCTCAGGGTATTGTAATGCTAAGTTAATTACTAGTTGGTATCGCATACGCTCAAACTCCTTCCTTTGCTGCAAGAAACTCTCCTCTCGTCTATTGCTGCAAGATGGTAGCCTTTGTGTTACATGGAGACTTTCTCCCCTGTTCTGGCATTCTGCAATATAGTCCATTGATATATCCCTTTTCTTTGATACCGATGCATATGTAGCATAGATCTGATGTAAGTCTTGCGAGTACTTGGATGAGTACTCACGGTTGCTTTGCTACCTTTTTCCTCTACCCGGCTACTGCATTCAGACGATGGCGCCATGGAGTCAGGAGACCCCCAGGGTGATTACTACGTGGAGTTCGTCGACCAGGAGTAGTTCGGAGGTCCCAGGCAGGAGGCCTTGCTTTTTCGATCAGTTGTCATTGTTATGCTCAGCCTTCTTAAGGCAAAAACTTGTCTAACTATGTCTGTACTCAGATAATATTTGCTTTCATGACTTATGTATTCGGGTCCTCATGACCCTGGCTTGTAATATAAAGACTTATGTTTAAATTTGTGTTGTATAGTTGTGTTGTGATATCCTACCGTGAGTCACCGTTCTTGGTCGTGCATGCTGCATGGATGATTAGTGCACAGTCGAGTTCGGGGGCGTCACAAGCTGGTATCAGAACCGACTGCCTGTAGGAAGCCCCCTTCCAAACTCCTTGGCCGAAGTTGAGTCTACTCTTTGCAAAACTATTCTTTTGAACTACTAACTGTGTTGTGTGGCCTACGGGCCCACATCATCTATGGATGGGATTAGGATCTTTTATTCCTCTTCTTTACTCTGGGTTCTATACTTCTCTTCGTTTCGGGTTAAATTTTTACTAACTCTAATTTTAGGGTCTCGTGATCACATCAACCCGGAGATCGGATTATCTACAGTTATTTCTTTGAATGCATGAAGCATGATTCAATCACAGTCATTTGACATCTTTGAAACCTTCTTTGTTTCAGCTGCATCCCGCAACGCAGTTCGTACGCCAGACTATGGCTGTTGATGCGACCGGATTCTCTGCTATCCTGGTCAACCTCCTGACCAGATTAGGATATCGTTGGTACCGCGAGTACTCTGTTTACGAGGACTTCTACGAGTTCAACCAGGAGCAGTACCATGCCGTTGTTCGTATCTTTGGTCGACAGGCAAACTCCATCACTGAGTTGGACACCTTTCATGGTATTGGCGTGACTGTTGACATGGCAGTTCATGATGCTGCCTATGCTGCTATCACACATCTTCATGCAGCTCATCGTCACTCGGATGAGACTGAGTTCCGGTACATCCCGTACGCCTCTGTTGGAGATGGGAGTGGATACTACGCTGGTATCTATAACCCTTATGTGCGACGTCGTTATGACGCGCAGATCTTGATCCAGTATACTGAGGCTCTGGATCATACTACCCAAGCTCTTTGCGTCGAGTTGTATGCCACTCGTGCACGTCTTTACGAAGCTCTGACTCAGTTGCTGCCCGCTATCAGCGCAGGGATACATCTTCAGTATGTTCTCTACCCACGCAGGACAGTGATGCCACCAGGTGTCGATTGGCCTTCTGTTGGAGGTTGCACCCCTGCACGTGGACCTCTTCTACGAGTCGAGGACCAGGTTCTGCATCAGAGTGTTCACGGACCACAGGATCCTTGTATCGAGGGCACCCTACGTTGTCACCTGCAGATGCCAGGCTTTCGTAGTCTTCCCCAACGTTGATGTAGCCTTTGCTATATCCCTTGTTGTATCCCTCCACCACGTGGTTGTGTGCCGCCTACTACCCTAGCTGTGTAATTTCCGAACTCATAATATCAATTTGTAATCGACTCTGTGTATGGAACTGTAGGTCCTAGATGACCACTGTTATGTACCTAACCAGCTGTGTGACCCGCGCATTTGCGCGGCTAGAATTTAAACATGTACCTACACATGCTATTTTAAATATGGATAGGGTCTTCGGATCAAAAGTTTTTTCTTTATTTTCATATGAATATTCTATATAGAGTTTTAGTACTTTAAATAAACAATTGATAAATTGACACCATTTTCATTGACAATCAAAATATAATTAATATATTGGCAGCTAATTTTAGAAAGTTAGGCAACACACATTCTTCTTGCTGTCTTTTTATCATCGGTTGGCAATGACACCAAAGCAGGCGTAGATCTTTATGATATTTTAAATATAAAAGTTAAGCTTTAACCAAGAATTAAATATAAATATAGATGTCTTTCTTTTAACCTACTTTTTTCTAGCTCCGTATGCGTCATCTTTAGCGGTGTGGTGGCTCGTGCATTCGTTCCCATATATTTAATACACATTCTCATTCTTAATATATTTTTTGTCCATAATTTGTCCTTCGACACGAATTGTTATTCGAATATATTCATCCATACATTGGCATTTTGATATGTCAAAATATAAATAAAACTTATACAAAATTGAATTTCAAGGGAACACGTTACTCAGCTAAATAGAATCATTTTTGGTCAGTGGTTCGAAGCACTACTATTTTAACAATCTTATCAAAATCATACTTATATTTCTATTGAGTCTGTACTCATCCTTTTCCCACTATGTCTATATTTTGACCGATAGTGTTCTTTTTGAAAAAATTGCAAAGTGTCATCAATGTGGATTATTTAACAGAACTTAGAGAATAAATTTGACCATGACATATAAGTAACATTTTTTTGCGTTCCTACTTTCGGGAGAAAATATTTTGGATGTTATTGTATGGCTATCGAATATGATTGATTCTCATAATCTGTTAAAAACAGATCCGATCTATTAGTTGGTTAATTCGTGCCCTCGGCAATGATGGTATTGCATGCACTTCATGCAATGCAGATTGCTACAGATTGATTTCCATTAAAGCCGATTTGGCTACTAATACATGTATACCTTTTACTTTTAGTTTTTAATCTCCACTATCAAAATTAGGACCCAACATATAATCAACATAGCGGATTATTTAGCCCACATGGACCAATGTAATGTCTAGTATTTTCTTTGTTCTCTCTGTTCCTCGGCCGACGACCCCAATAGCTCCTTAATATCATATCCTCTTGAGGTCACCACTCCGAGTCAACATGATATAATGGGATTCCATTTATATGCCTGATGATGTGTCTTTATGAGGATAGAATTGCATTTAATTGTTTGTAGTTTCCAATCCACAATTTTAGCTTATGATTTTCATTTGTAATACATCAAAAACTAAATGACGTATGAGATAAAAGTATTTTGCAGTCAATATGATGTTATTCTTCCATGTTCAATCCATACACTTTTGCATGTATTAGTATAAAGAATTCAAAACATTGACTGAATGTTTGGTTACACGCCTTATATGTTGCGAAGTATGATGTTTTTTTTTTGATGATTTATATTATGTATGCTTTCACGGGGTACTTTTCATGACTATTTTTTTAATGAAAAAATCTTAATTTTGTATCAACCATTTTAAGTAGAAAACAGGTCCTGATTCATTTGTAAAAAAAAATTATGAGAATAGAAATATATTTTTTTGGCACTTAGATTTTCAAGTATCAGCAGTCCATTTATTATTTATTGCCCCTAACGTTCGTACACATCTACGTTTTTAATCTGGGTAGAAAAAGTTTTTTTTGCGCCCGTGACTAGAGAAAGTTTGTTATCCCTACGCTAATGTAGTAGTCTGGATTGATTTTCCTTCTATGCAAAATAGGAGTCCGGATGTAGTACTGTTACCGGGCTCTTAGGGGGTGTTTGGTTCCAGGGACTTTTTTGTGTTGGGACTAAAAAGAGTCCCTAAAAGTCCCTAGCAAACCAAACAGGAGGGACTTTTTTGAGACTTTTTGCTAAAAGTCCTTAAAAGCACCTCCTTGAGAGTCTTTTTCAAAAAGTCCTAGGACTTATGAACCAAACAGGGCCTTATTTTCGTGCGGGCCGCTTGGACTCCTGTATAATTGGCAGCCGTGAATTTTTATTTTTGATGAGATCTGACAACCCTACTTTTGCATTGCTAATGTGAGGTTCATGTCTAATTGTCTCACAGTTTATTTTTTAATAGGAAAAAACATAAGACTCTTGGATGAAAGACGTGTTCTACTATTTTTACGTGCCATGCCAAATTATTTGTACGTACCTATATTTATATGTAACGTACACATTTTAAATCTTAACCGTTAATATATAAAATTGATGGTCGAGATAATTTAATATATCTGGACGAACGTTTTTAATCTGGATAGAAAAAAGTTTTATTTGCCCATGAATTGAGAAAATTTGTTATCCCTACGCTAATGTAGTAGTCTGGATTGATTTTCCTTCTATGCAAAATAGGAGTCCGGATGTAGTACTGTTACCGGACTCTTATTTTCCTGCGGGCCGCTCGGAATCCTGTATAGTTGGCAGCCGTGCCTTTTGTTAGCTGTGTGGCAGCCGTGAATTTTTATTTTTGACGGGAGCTGAGAACCCTACTTTTGCAATGCTAACGTGAGGTTCATGTCTAATTGTCTCATAGTTTTTTTAATAGGAAAAAACATAAGACTCTTGGATGAAAGACGTGTTCAACTATTTTTACGTGCCATGCCAAATTATTTGTACGTACCTGTATTTATATGTAACGTGCATATTTTAAATCTTAACCGTTAATATATAAAATTGATGGTCGAGATAATTTAATAGATGTGGACGAACGTTTTTAATCTGGATAGAAAAATGTTTTATTTGCCCATGAATAGAGAAAGTTTGTTATCCCTACGTTAATGTAGTAGTCTGGATTGATTTTCCTTCTATGCAAAATAGGAGTCCGGATGTAGTGCTGTTACCGGACTCTTATTTTCCAGCGGGCCGCTTGGACTCCTGTATAGTTGGCAGCCGTGCCTTTTGTTAGCTGTGTGGCAGCCGTGAATTTTTATTTTTGACGGGAGCTGACAACCCTACTTTTGCAATGCTAACGTGAGGTACATGTCTAATTGTCTCAGACAGTTTTTTTAATATGAAAAACATAAGACTCTCGGATGAAAGACGTGTTCAACTATTTTTACGTGCCATGCCAAATTATTTGTACATACCTATATTTATATGTAACGTACATATTTTAAATCTTAACCGTTAATATATAAAATTGATGGTCAAGATAATTTAATAGATGTGGACGAACGTGATGGCTTGTTTGACTCTTGTTTTAATTATATAATATACTAGCACAAATGCCCGTGCGTTGCAACGGGAGAAAATTTTATGTTTATTATCCTGTCATTGGTGTGTAACTGCTGGGCTACAACATTGATCCTAAAAAACCAAAGAAAATGATACTGTCTATATATGTATGTAACATTGGTCTATAAAGTTTTTTACCAGATTATCGATCAAATGCCAGTTCCATAGATTTCACAAGGAATTGAGAAAAACATCATTGGATTTGGATCAAATCAACTACCTTTGTTTCCCAAGAAAAAAACTTCCTTCAAAATGCAGAATTACCTCTGCACATGATGATCAAGCAAATCTTTGTATGAACTTATGCAAAACTAAATCACTAAAATTACTCACCAACATGCACGATATAATCTCCAAGTAGCAAATGAATACAAATTTGTATAACTTGCTTATAATAAGTTCATCGGCCACCCCAACAATTTCTTTTTTGCTGATTTCAAACTGGGGTCCTACTATGTCTTGCATATTTCAGAATTGGCTGGATCTGAAGACGGCTAGGGTCGGCTGGGCGAGTTGAATGCGATTTCTATGTGTAGAGGTTGTGAATCCCTTCTCAGTGCCTTGTGAAACTACATTAATCTCTTAACACATACACCTTCGAGCCATCTCGAGCTTTGTTTATCTGTCTCTTGATGAACGAACTGAACTGACATAGTACATTCATTGTTAGGCTCTGCATGCACATTATGTTTCTGGTTTAGTGAAAATTATATCTGTAGAACATCCAAGTTGTATAGGCCGGTCAGCCGGTGGCACAGTGGTACAACATGATCTGCGTGATGAACCGGCGGAGACTACTTAATTCCGGCGCCCCGGGAAAAGCATGCACTGACAGAGGGTTTGGGCATGAGCAGCACTGGCACCTGAGGATCCCATATATTTCATTCATTAAATTCGTCTACGGTATCGTGTAACAGAATGCACTACGGTACGGACCTAGCAGCGTGAGTAGAGCATGCGCACTATAGTCTGAAAGCAATTTTTGTGTGAAAACAATAGAAGATCGGTCGATGTTCCGAGCCAAACACGGCGGTTTTTCCCCAGATTCCGAACCGATCGTTCGTGCGCACTACGCAGGAGGAGAAAGGTATGCTGCACTGTAGCCTCCAATCTTAAAAAAAATCCTTTTCTTGCCACCAGCCCCACCACCACCACCTACTTTTGAAGTCTCTCGAGCCTTCTCATCAGATCACCGCCCACCACCTGCTTTTCTCCCCCTCCTCCGATCCACACGCTGGGGTACTGTGTGGATAACTGTATATACTACTCCACCTCGGCGACTTCGCGCCTGCCGGCCAGGCCATCTCCATCCACCGTCTGCTCTGCTCCGCTCCGCTCCGGCCGGCCACCTCGCCGCCGCTGCCGCCTTGTGATCTCTCTCTCTCTCTCTCTCGCCTTGTCCGCTCCGCCCCGGCCGGCCACCTCGCCGCCGCTGCCGCCTTGTGATGCTTCGGTGCCCGTCTCTCTCTCTCTCTCTCTCTCTCTCTCTCTCTCTCGACCTGCTCTCTCTTTCCTTTCCGGGAGCTCGGAGGGGATCCTTGGTATTCTTGGCGGGGAAGGAGGAAGGAGGCGGCGCCCCTGCATTTGACTAATTTGTTTGCTCTCTTTCTTCGATTCATCCGGCCTGTTTCCTCTGCTGTCAATTTGTTTGTGGGATTAGTCTGCGCAGACGTGAATCCAACTTCTGCAGGTTCTTGCTAGCCACTATTTGATTTCCTTTCATTTCCTTTTGGGAAGAAAAGTAGTTCTTGGCTAAGTAAGATTCAGCTCCGTTGCTAATTTCAATCCGACTATTTTAATCCCCACTCCACTCTGGGTTTGTGTTCGTCGTTGGTGACCATGGAGTCAACAGAATCTTCACACTTGTTTATTGTTTTAACAGGAGACGAGCGTCGCGCCTCATCCCATCTTGGCCGGAGCAACCAGCAGCACAGTGCCCTGCCGTGCCTCCCCTCGTTTCTCTCCTTCCTCCTAATTTTCTCTCTCTCTCACTCATACTCCCTCATTTTCTTTCAGGAGCACGCTGGAGCAACCATGGCGCCGCCTCGGAGAAACCCGATGCCTTGCAAGGTCCCGCCGCTGCTCACCTGGATCTGGCCGCCGCCGTCGTTTCGCACGCCCAGCACGTCCGCCGCCGCCCTCTGCAGGAGAGTCGCATGCCGCCCCGCACGCTCGTTGAGTCGCTTCGATCCAGATCGATCGAGAGACCCCGATGGATTGGCCCAGCCTGCCAACTCTCCACTTTTCTCCTCCTTCGTCTCAGCGCGCTCCTCCCGCCTAGCTGCCGCCGCCTGATGTGGTGGCCGACCGTAGCGCCGCTTCCCTGCAATGGCTGCCCCCTGCAATAAGGATCGCGGGTTGAATACTCCAAAATACGGGGTCCTTTTTGTAAGAACGAATCGTTTTTTGGATTAACCCCTTTAAAAGGGACTGCGGGTTGAATAACAAAAATCACAGGGGCTTTTCTGCAAAATGTGCAACGACGGACGACAGAAACCCAATTTGTTTTATTATTAGGTAAAGATAGATAGCTGTTAAATATCTAGTTAAAACTTTACGGTTGGTAACGTAATGTGAGGATTGTTCTCAAGAGTGCCGAGAAGGATTTTGTCCTATCGCATGCTTTTGGTATTCTTTCGCTAATGCTATGGATGATGTGACCCTCGTCCTTCGAATCCAAAAGCTAGAATTTTGTTACGGTCAAGTGCAATATGTTTGCTTCAATGAGACCCGAACTTTAAAAGTTTGGGATAGTTATGTGATATTCATGGAACTGAAAATTAGTTTCAGATACAAATAAAGGCTAAAAGACATGAGCAATGTTTGTTTTGCAAAGTATTAGTAAAGTGTTTACTATGCATTAGACTAATAAGGATGGGATCCAGAAGAACGTCTGTCATGTGATGAAGGTGAATAAAACAACAACTTAAAGAGAAAGAAAGTGTCCGAAGGGTGTTAGTATGACTTACACGCCTAGGAAGTCCGGGGCTAATGCCACTCTTAAGTTGGCTGCTTCTTCTGAGAGTAGGAGAAATATTGAAAGTAAAACTGTTAGAAGTACAAAGGCAAAAAAAGAGAAGACTGGAATGTCCAGCTCATGTTTGAAAGTCATACAAGTTATTGATGTATAGAAGACTGGTCAAATAAATAGTTCTTGGGAATTATGATTAAACATGTTAATCACTGATTCTTGGGTATTGTGAGTTGATCACAGAGATACCAGCTCGTTTGCATTCTGTTGCAACTTGATACAAGAACTACTACGGCCTAAAAGACTTGCCAGAAATGAGCTTTAGATACACGCTGGGAACATAGTAGAAGTTACTATACCCTCCATCGTCGTATTACCTCTGTATTTATTTTCATAATTCATTTTAGAATTTTATACACTCTAACCCATTGCATAAACTATGTTGCAAGAAAGTTGTTCATGAGAGAACAATTATTGTTCGGTGTTATGAATGACATGACGACCATACTTTCATTATGAATGAGATGTGTGTTATGAATATTAATAATAATATAATACATCCATAACACTGACTCTAAATATCGCAAGACTAAAATAATACCACATATGTGTGGCACTGCATTTGGTCACATTGGAGAAAACCGCATGGAGAAATTCCATAATGATGGATTTTGAAGTCATTTGATTATGAATCATCTGACACTTGCAACTTTCGTTCGAAATGTGAAGTGACTGAAATAACATTCACAGGTCATAAGGAACGAGCAATGAACTTATTGGTGATCATACATTTTGATGTGCGTAGTCTGATAAATGTTGTTGCTAGCAGTGGATTTGTCTATCTTCAGTAATGACTCAAGTAGATATATGGATATTTACTTGATGAGAAATAAGTATGGATCTTTTGAAATCATTCAAAAGGTTTTCAAAATGAAGTACAAATTGTTGTAACAAGAAAATTATGTTTCTGCAATTGGATTGCTGAAAGAAATATTTGAGTTACAAGTTTAGCGAATGTCTGATGCGTTGTGCAAAGATTTTCATAACTTACACCTCCCGGAACACCACTGTGAGTGAAATGTCTGTGAAGATGTAATCAAACCATTTATGACATGGTAAGATCAAAGATGACACAAATCAATTTGCCATTGTCCCTTTTAAAGTAATGCTTTAGAGACTGTGGCTTTTTACACTGAAAAGAGCGCCATCAGATCTGTTGAAATGACGCCATGGTATGGTACGCCCAACCATGTTATGTCTTTTCTTAATATTTAGAATATGGGGCTTGTGTAAAATATTTACAAATCTATTCCAAATCACACGAGTGCTACTTTGTAGGTTATCCCAAATTATTGGGTATTCCTCCCTCACTATACCGAGGCAAAAGATTTGCCACAAAGAGCGGTATGATTTTAAAGAAAATGGTTCTTGCAAAAAGGTGAGTAGGAGGACAGTGCAACTCGACGAGATAACAGTATCTTTATCATCAGGTCAAGGAAAGAAACCTTGGAAGTAATTCCAGAGTTTCCTACTGCAACTGATATGGAAGCCTCTACATAAGATGTATGGACTTCAGTTGAACTTGCAGCTGAACCACGTAGGCAAAACTCGTTCAAACCTCTCAGGTGCGCAAACGAGATATTGTTGTTAGACAACAGTATACCTATGATACACAAGGAAGCATTGATGGGCCCTGACTCCGGAATTGGCTAAATGCCAATATAATCCGAGACAGTATCCATATAAATGATTCAAGATTAAATCTTGGTAAACCCTTCGAAAGACTTGGAGTCTAACGAATTGTAATGGAACTATAAATTAATACGAATAAAAATGTTTTATCCATAAAGCTCGATTTGTTGCAATAACAAATTCAAGGAGTTGACTACAACGAGGTTGTATCGCCGTAGCGATGCTTAAAGTCGGTTCCGGTTAAACTAGCAATTAATACATATTTCAATCATAAGATATGATACATGGATGCCAAAAGTATTTCCATGAAATGGAAATACAAACTAGGACGTGTATATGATACAGTCCAAAGTATTTTGTCGATCCAAAGGATGCTAGTAAGTGTGCAAACTTCAGAGTTTCAGTAATGGGCGGAAGCTAGCACAATGGAGTTGGAATATTCATTTTGATGAAATAGTCAAAAGAGTTTGATTTCATCAAAGGATAGCGAAGATGCTTGTGGTTACAAGAAATTAAGTGGGAGCATAATAATATTTCTAAAAACCTTGTGTGCTTGACACATTATTGTTTGAAAATAAATATAAATTTCTTGACACGAATTAGGACTTCATTAAGAAATGGTTTTTTTATGAAGTTGCTTAGGCTAGATAGCCTCGATATTAGGCATCATTATCTATGGAGATAGAATTGCCTAATAGGGCTAAGCCAAAATACGTATTGACAAGATGCTAAAATTGTTTAGCATTAAAACGCCAAGGAGTGATTCTTGCCGAAGTCACATGAAAAGAGTTTTAGCAAGACTCGGTGTCCTAAAACACTGATGAGCAAAATACATGATGGAAGTTCCACACACTTTTATGTTTGGATTAATCATGTATTCCATGGTATGTAAGACAACCAGATATGTCCAATACTCCCAAACAGTTGCGAGTATAGATACCAAACTAATCAAAATACTGATCATGGGACAAGAGTGAAAATGTCGTTGAGTACTAAAGTAGCACTAATGACATGTTTTCTGGCAAGCGGAGATTATGAAGAGTTCATTGTAAGAAGTTACAAAAATACAGTCTTCATCAACTCTCCATGCGATTTTCAATTGAAGTTAATGGGTTTGTGTGATACACGATATGGTGGCACGGTAAGTTGGAATTGTTCCAAACAGGTTACTGTGGCAAATTCTATAATAGGGGCTAAGTATGTTGCTGCTTTTAAAGTAACAAAGAAGATGTTGAATCATACAGTTCATTCATGAACTTATTATGGTTCCAAGATGGCTTTGGTCAATGGAACACTATTGTAGATAGTTGATCCATAGCTCAGTCTGAGGAATCAAGGTTCGACCAGTGATTCACATATATACAAAGCCAAGTCCACACAAAATATGAATTTTATGAAAGCGTGAAAACATGAGGATATGCAAAGATACAGACGGAACTGAAGTTGTCAGATCAGTTGGACATCAGACTATACAACAAGCGAAGAATATTTTACACCGGCATGCATAGGTGCAAAGTGTATTAGCATTGACTAGATTATTGACTCTAGTGCAAGTGAGAGTCTGTAGGAGATATGCCCTAGAGGCAATAATAAATGTTATTATTTATCTCCATGTTAGTAATTAAGTTTATATTCCGTGCTATAACTGCTATGGTTCTCGAGTCTGCAATAACCACGAGGCTCGGAGGGAAACTCATATGCATGTGTGCAATAATAAATGGTAAAATGTATTCCTAGTCTGGCCTCTAAGACAAGCTCAAGTGTTGCATGATGGTTCTGCTTTCCTGATCATGGGCATGAATATGCCAGCAACTTTGAGGGCACAATGTTAGGAGAACACTTGTGTTGAATCGACCCGATTGATGTTATGCTATGAGATATCTTCGTCACAAGTTAATGGTTTATAACACAGAGAAAGTTAACGTTTGCATAATTCCTTAGACCATGAGAGTATCGAGTTTCTTCATGCTTGCTTCATGAACTTTGGGGTTTGTTAAATGTCATCCGTAAATGGGTGGCTATTACGGCGGCTTACGGGTTCATGGAAAAGTATGACAAGTAACTTGATAACTCAAGATTGGGATTTGCTCCTCCGACGATGGAGAGATATTCTTTGGGCCCTCTCAGTCTTACGGTATCCATCATCATCTGGCCAGACACAGCGTGATATGATCATGGGGATGCCGAAACACGGGAACGAGAAAAGAGAACAAAACCGGTAACGAGGTAACTGGCATAGTGGACAAAGTTGTTAATCCACGGGGATTTTGATAAGTCTCACCTCGGGTGTTTGTAACATATCGCGAAGCAACAGGAATAGCACATGGCAACTAGAGGTTCACCCGAATATTTATTCGTGTGGGTATAGGGGTCAATATGGGTGTTCATGGCTCCGCTATTGATCATTGATCGGAAAGTGTTCTGGTCATGTCTATACTTCACCAAACCTATAGGGTCACACGCTTAAGGGTCATCTATCTGCTGAATACTAGACAGGGAGTCTGAGAGAAAGTCACCGGAAAAGTTTCGAAGACGACGGAAAAGTTCCGGAAAGAAAACCGGAAGTGTATCGGAACAGTCGGAATTGTTTCAGAGAAAACAAAAGTGTTTTGGAATAAAACCATCATACTAGAAAATGTTCTGGAGAGTGTCCAGAATAATTTTAGAGGGTGCCGGAAATGTTCTGGGACCTTCCAGAATTTTTCAGAAGAAATAGTCATGGAAAACATCTTGTTCCAGCGTGAGGGGACAAGATCCCACAATACGTGGGGGCTGTTTTGGGGGCACCCCCCCCCCTTGAGGGGGCAGCCCCTTGTGGCTGGACAAAGGTGCCGAGGGGCCCCCCATGGTGGGGGCAGCCCCCACAAATGGTGGAGCTGGTTGGGAAGGGGTGGGGCCCCCATGTTGGGGCACCATGGACAAGGGAACATGTTTTCCACTTATTTGGTGGGAACATGTTTTCCTTGTTTGGTGGGTGTATGTTTTGTGGGATGAAATTTTAGCCCCCCTCCACCCCTTCCACCACTATATAAGGAGGAGGAGAGGAGCTCTCCAACTCACTCGAACTCTCTCATAAATGCCATGCATGATCTGACTTTCTTCTCTCCCTCCCACGAAATAGTTTCGTAGAGCCGAAAGGCTGTCTGGGTTCTGGTAGGAACTAGTTCTTGATGGTGAAGCCCTGCCAGATAGCTGACACCGTATGTGTGCAACCCCGTAGAGAGGTCGTATGTTTGATCTTTTGCCCGAGGGGCTGTTCGATGGTCCTCCCAAAGGGCTGTCCGTGACACCGTCCGAGGGACTGTCCGACCGCCTCCTGAAGGGCTGTCTGAGGGACTATCTGAGGGGCAGACGAGGGAGAACATACTCACGGTTGGGCGGTTGTAAATCCTAGCTACGGGGATCTGCACCGACGATCTACATCGACTCTACTTCCGCTGCGCTACGTGTCGGTAACGACCAGATCAAAAACCTTGTATGCATCTTCATAGTGGTCCTAGGCTGGTGCGTAGGTCAGATTTTTTTTGTTTTCTGTCGCGTTACCCTACACAAGGAGGCATAATCAGCTCACCCCAGCGTGCGCAGCTCAGTTATGATGTCTACAGGAGCTTTAGGGAGAATGTACGATGCCGAGGGTCCCATATACCATTATCCCGTGTGGTGGTAGTGCATGTAGGCCAATGGCTAACTCAAAACAAATAACCAAATCCTTTAGTGTATTATTAGTAGCTCACGAAGACGACCGGGGCTCCTATCGCTCTGACTTGATAACTCATGGACCAACGACTAGGGACCAGGCCCACCTCTCTCCTAGATGGTCTCCACCCGCCCTGCCGTTCCGCCACAGTGAATGATTCATGTCGGCTGTCGGGACAGATCCCGAGATACCACCATATCCTGGGTGGTACCGCTAACAGCCAGCCGGCATAGTGAACCTCTCACGGGTGCTCTTGGAGTCGACCCGACTTTAATCAAAGGGGGTTTGTCATGACTCAGGTCCATACCATCTAGGTGAGATCCGAGGAATCACCCTCAATAAGATCACACTTGATATACTGCACGACAGAGTCATCATCGAAGGTGAACTATGAGGAATCACCCTCAGTAAGATCACACTTGATGTGCTACGCTGCAGGGTCATCATCGAGAGTGATTTACGAGGAATCACCCTCGGTAAGTCACGCTTGGTGCGGCTCTGCAGAGTCGTATAATTGCATGGTCCTAATGGTGTGCTCATGTTTTGATACCATGGTCACCTTGGTCGGATCACCCAAATAGCATAGCATGGTAACACGGACAAGGGGGTAGGATGACCGGTGGAACACTAGCATACCTATACTATGCATATAGGATAACAGGTAAAGTATTAATAGCAGGTTACAAAAATAGGCTATGGATCAGAATAGGAGCTGCCGGAATAACAACAGTAGCAAATTCTAATGCAAGCATAAGAGAGAAGGAATGGGCGATATCAGAATGATCAAGGGGGTTTGCTTGCCTGAAAGCTCTGCTGAAAGGGTATGGTCGTCATCGACGTAGTCGATCTTGGTGGCGTCAGCGGCAATCTCTTGGTCTAATGGAGGGGAAGAAGGGGGGAGAAACAATAAATATAAAGCAGTCAATTGCAGCACGATGCATGACATGGCAGTATGCTATGCTAGGGGTGCCCTAATGCATTACTAAGTATGTTCGACGGAGTGGGAAAATATTCAGGAATATTTTCCCAGCTCCATGCATTTATTGGACAGATGCTCCAGGGGGAAAATGTCCATGTTCATCATGATAGGAGTGATAGTCAAGCATTTTGTTGACATATTCGGATTCGTTATATTTTTCCCCCCCCCCCCCCCCCCCCCCCCCCCCCCCCCCCCCCCCCCCCCCCCCCCCCCCCCCCCCCCCCCCCCCCCCCCCCCCCCCCCCCCCCCCCCCCCCCCCCCCCCCCCCCCCCCCCCCCCCCCCCCCCCCCCCCCCCCCCCCCCCCCCCCCCCCCCCCCCCCCCCCCCCCCCCCCCCCCCCCCCCCCCCCCCCCCCCCCCCCCCCCCCCCCCCCCCCCCCCCCCCCCCCCCCCCCCCCCCCCCCCCCCCCCCCCCCCCCCCCCCCCCCCCCCCCCCCCCCCCCCCCCCCCCCCCCCCCCCCCCCCCCCCCCCCCCCCCCCCCCCCCCCCCCCCCCCCCCCCCCCCCCCCCCCCCCCCCCCCCCCCCCCCCCCCCCCCCCCCCCCCCCCCCCCCCCCCCCCCCCCCCCCCCCCCCCCCCCCCCCCCCCCCCCCCCCCCCCCCCCCCCCCCCCCCCCCCCCCCCCCCCCCCCCCCCCCCCCCCCCCCCCCCCCCCCCCCCCCCCCCCCCCCCCCCCCCCCCCCCCCCCCCCCCCCCCCCCCCCCCCCCCCCCCCCCCCCCCCCCCCCCCCCCCCCCCCCCCCCCCCCCCCCCCCCCCCCCCCCCCCCCCCCCCCCCCCCCCCCCCCCCCCCCCCCCCCCCCCCCCCCCCCCCCCCCCCCCCCCCCCCCCCCCCCCCCCCCCCCCCCCCCCCCCCCCCCCCCCCCCCCCCCCCCCCCCCCCCCCCCCCGCGAGCTGGCGCGGTGGAGATGGCGTCCATGGCTCGGGTGTGTGCTCAGCGACCGAGCGGCGGGAGGAGGAAGAAAAAGGCCGTGGCCAGTGGGCTGGGCTGCACTGTGGGGACTTAAGGCCCAAACCACCAGTGCGTTTTACTCTTTTCCCTTTTTCTTTTTCTGCTTTCATTTTTAGTCGATGTTTTGCTTTTTATTTTGTTATCAAATGAGTATAGTAAAATATGTAGCTTTGCCACATAAGTACCAGGCAATATTCTGCATTGCCACAAAAAGTTTGGGGCTCATTGGAATTTATCTAATTTTTGGTTTAATTAAAAATGAGCTAAATGGGTTGTTTTGGTCCTGTTTTCATGATGCTAGAGTGCTCTATTGATTTTTGGTGATGTTGCTTTCCTTAGCAATATTTGCTATGAATTATTTGCAAAATCATGAACTATTTAGTCTTCATATTCGAACAACTTTTATTTTGACTTGAAACTTTAATTTCAATTTAAAGTGGAATTTGAAATGAGATATGAAACCAAGGTTGATCAAGCATTGCAAAAAACAAGGTGATTGGGCATTGATCATGAGGGTTCACTGTAGCACATTACAAGGGGTGTGTTACAATTCTCCTCCTCTAAAAGAAATTCTCGTGCCGAGAATTTTGGAGGTAGAAGGAAAGAGAGCGGGATATTCATCATGAAGACGATCATCGCGTTCCCAAGTGGCCTCTTCTTCTGAATGATTCGACCATTGAACCTTAAGGAACTTGATTACCTTCTGACGGGTTTAACGTTCACGTGATCAAGAATGCGGACTGGTTGTTCTGGATAAGAGAGGTCATCTTGCAATTCAAGCACTTCATGATCCACTGCACGGATAGGATCCTTGAAGCAACGGTGGAGTTGTGACACAAGGAAAACATCATGAACCTGAGAAAGGTTTGGTGGTAATTCCAACTGATATGCCACTTCTCCACGTTTGGCGTTAATACGGAACGAGCCAATGTAGCAGGGAGCTAACTTGCCCTTGATTCCAAAATGATTAGTGCCCTTCATTGGGGTGACATGAAGGTAAGCTTGTTCACCAGATTGATAGACCATTACCTGGTGTTTACGGTCATAATTGCTCTTCTGACGAGATTGAGCAGTCTTCAGATGTTCGCGAACAATACGGACTTGTTCTTTGGCATGTTGGATAATATCCAGACCGAAGAGTGCTCGTTCCCCAGCTTCTGACCAATTTAGAGGAGTTCGACACTTACGTCCATATAGCACTTCGAAGGGTGCCATCTTCAAGCTAGCCTGATAGCTATTGTTGTACGAGAATTTAGCATACGGGAGAGATTCCTCCCATTTCTTGCCAAATGAGATGACACAGGCACGAAGCATATCTTCAAGAATCTGGTTGACTCGTTCAACTTGACCTTGGGTCTGGGGGTGAAAAGACGTGCTAAAGGACAAATGGGTTCCCATAGCTTCTTGGAAACTTTCCCAAAACCTTGAGGTAAAGAGGCTGCCACAGTCTGAACTGATCTCCAACGAAACACCGTGGAGTGGCACAATTCTAGAAACAGACAAGTCTGCCAACTGACTAGCAGTGATTGTCTCCTTGATGGGCAGAAAGTGAGCAACCTTGGAGAATCAGTCAATGACGACAAGAATAGCATCATGACCCATCTATGATCTGGGAAATCCAGTGATGAAATCCATTTCAACTTTGTCCCATTTCCATTCAGGAATAGCAAGCAGTTGCAGAGTTCCAGCAGGTTTCTGATGTTCTGCTTTGATGCGATGACAAACATCACATTCAGCAACATATCGAGCAATGTCTCCTTCATATTAGGCCACCAATATCTCTGACGAATGTCTTTGTACATCTTGGTACTACCCGGATGAATATATAGGGGTGTGTCATGAGCTTTCCTCATGACTTGCGAGATCTTCTCCAGGTGACCTGTACTGGGAACCACTAGGCGACCTTTGAAGAGCAAGACGCCGTTATCATCAATAGTGAAGGATGAAGAATTTCCTTTTGATAGATAGCATTTAATCTTCTCGACTTGCGAATCATATTTTTGCATAGTCTTGATGCGGTGCTCGAGATCTGGTTCAACAACTAGGTTATTGAGAGAACCCTAGGAAACAATATGGAGGTTCAACTTGCGGAGTTCTTCATAAAGAAGGGGTTGTGATTGCTGAACCGTGAAGTTATTGCAATAAGATTTGCGGCTCAAAGCATCAGCCAGGACATTAGCCTTGCCAGGGGTATAAGAGATACCACAATCATAGTCTGTAATTGCCTCCATCCATCTTTACTGACGGAGGTTCAAATCTGGCTGAGTAAACAGATACTTTAGACTTTGATGGTCCGTGTATATCTCACAACGGTTACCAAGGAGGTAATGTCGCCATAACTTCAGTGCATAGATGACAGCAGCAAGTTCGAGATCATGAACTAGATAATTCTCTTCTTGAGGACCCAAATGTCGAGAGCCATAAGTAATCACCTTGCGCTCGTGCATTAGGACATGGTCTAATCCTTAATGGGATGCATCGCAATAAATCACGAAGTCCTTGCGAGTATCTGGGGGAGCAAGCACTGGGGCAGAGACCAACCTATCTTTGAGTGTTTGGAAACTTTCCTAACATTGAGGTGTCCATTCAAACTTTTTGTCCATGTTGAGTAGGTCAGTCAAAGATTTTGCAATCTTTGAGAAGTTCTTGACGAAACGACCGCAGTAGCTAGCAAGTTCGAGAAAACTTCTGACTTGCTTGACATTTTGCGGAGGAGTCCAATCAAGAATAGCTTGAACTCATTCGGGGTTAATAGCAATACCATCCTTGGAAATCACATGAGCAAGATAGGTTACCTCAGATAACCAGAATTCACACTTGGAATATTTGGCAAATAGTTGATATTCATGAAGTTTCTCCAGTACAAGACAAAGATGTTTGGCGTGTTCTTCTTCATTCTTGGAATATACAAGGATATCATCCAGATAAACCATGACAAACTTGTCGAGGTATTCCATGAAGATGTAGTTCATTAAGCGTGAGAAGGTGGTTGGAGCATTCGTTAAGCTGAAAGACATGACGGCATACTCGTATGAACCATAGTGAGTAACGAAGGTTTTCTTCGGAATATCCTCTTCATGAACTCTGATCTGATGGTATCCTATCCTCAAATTGAGTTTAGAGAACACCAAGGAACCAGCAAGTTGATCATAAAGATCATTGATTCTGGGAAGCGGATACTTGTTTTGAATTGTAGCCTGCTTAATAGGTCTATAATCCTGGACCAACCAATTCGTTCCATCCTTCTTCTTAATAAAGAGAGAAGGCGCTCCCCAAGCAGAAGAACTTCAGCGAATGAAACCTTTGCAAAGTGATTTGTCGATTTCCTCCTTAAGCTCGAGGAGTTCATGCTGCAGAATCTTGTAGGGATGCTTAGCAATAGGAGGGGTGCCTGGTTTCAAGACGATTACGAATTCAACGGCTCTAACAGGGGGTATTCCTGGAAGTTCTTTTCGAAAGACATCTTGAAAGTCATGAATGACTGGAACATTCTCGATGCCTTCAAGAGGTGAAGCGTTAAACGCATTCAGAGCATATATCTGGGCTTCAACATTCTAGATAATTCAGGTGGAGTAGTCTATTATCTGGTCGAAAGAGTGTAGGAGCTGGACGGTTTTAGTGGCACAATCTATTGAAGCAACATGGGCTTTCAACCAATCCATTCCCAGAATGAGGTCTATGTTGGAAGACTTCAAGACGATGGGAGAGACAAGGAATTCCAATCCTTCAATCTCAATAGTGACATTACGGCTAATCAGGGAGGCTTGACACTGGGAGCCGGGGGTGTTAACCACTAACGGGTATGCATCTTCTCATATTTTATGCCATGCATGAATGTAAAACTTTCTGATATGAATGAATGCGATGCTCCTGAATCAAATAAAACAGAAGCTGGTACCGAGTTAACGAAAAGAGTACCCATCACGGTATCTGGCTCATTCTGAACTTCTTCCATGGCAATGTGATTAGCCAGGCCACGACCATAAGCTGAAGGTCTGGCATTATAGTTGTGGGGTTGATTGTAACCACAGCCATTGACACGGTCGAGAGCAGGAAGTGCTAGCTGGTTCTGGTTCTGGCGGCAATCTCTGGCATGGTGACCTAGGCGGCCGCACTTGAAGAACAGTCCGTCATTGGGACGGGGAGCCGTAGCAGTGGGAGGTGCAACTTGAAGTCTCGGTTGTCTCGGTGGTGGACGAGGCAGGCGAGGTGCGGCATACGAAGGCCTTGGTGCAGGGGTAGCTTGTTGATACACATTGTGGGGAATCCACAGTCGACATTTCTGTACTGACGAGCACGAAGATGAGCCAATGTCATGATAGCGCTTGAGCGACTCCTTGTGTTCCATCAAATCGGTCTCTACCTGGATAGCCTTGTTTACCAGGGTGGCAAAGTCTGGAAAGTCTTGAACAATGAGTGCAAGCTTGATGTCTGGATGCAGTCCATATCAGAACTTTTCCTGCCTGCGAGCATCAGCGGCAATATCTTCTTCAGCATAGTGGGATAATTCAATGAACTCCCACTGATAAGCATCTACAGTCTTGTTGCCCTGAATGAGATTGTGAAACTCTATTTTCTTCCTGTCCATAATTCCCTGGGGAATGTGACGGGCACGAAAGGCAGTCTGAAACTCTAGCCAAGTGATGACTATTCTAGCGGCCAGTGAACGTCTGTGGCTGTCCCACCATTGAGCACTGGGACCTTTCAGAAAGTAGGTCACAAAATGTGACATTAGCAGACTCCATCTCATAGGTGATGTCGCGGAGCCAGTCATCAGCATCTAGTGGTTTGGTTGAGTTGCGGAAAGTGGCAGGGTTGAGGCACACAAATTCTTGCAGAGCTAATGGGGCAGGCTGCTGATGAGCATTCTGGTTTGGAAACTGGGCCATTATCCTAGTCATAAACTATCGGTTCAGTTCAAACTGCTGCATCATAGCGTCCATGTAGTCTGGCGGTGGTGGATGATTGGCACCACGGCCACGACCACGGGCACCGGGTCTAAACATCCTACTAAATATAACAGGGGGTAGTTTAGTAAATGCAATTCCAAAGGTACAAAGTCATTCACGATGTAACATGAACAATGAACAAGAAGTGCATTAGATACATCACAGTAGTCATTAAAGACATACAGATCTATGCACAGAGTCCATTACAGGCTGATAGGTTCGAATTCGGAAACACACAACTAGACATACTAGGCGACACGCAGGCACGCAGTGTAGGGATACAACAACGGGACATAGCAAAGGCTACATCAACGTCGGGGAAAACTGGTGAAGCCTGGCAACTGCAGGTGACGATGTGGGGTACCCTCGACAAAAGGATCATACGGTTCGTGAACTCTCAGATGCAGAACCTGGTCCTCAACTCGGAGAAGAGGTCCATGTGCGGGGGTGCAACCTCCAACAGCAGGCCAGTCGACACCTGGTGGCATCTCTGTCATGCGCGGGTAAAGAATGTATTGAGGATGTATCCCTGCTCGGACAGCGGGTAGTAACTATGTCAGAGCATCGTAAAGATGAGCATGAGTGGCATACATACAACTCGATGCAAAGAGCTCGGGCAGTGAGATCCAGAGCCTCAGTGTACTGGATCAAGATCTGCGGGTCATACCGACGTTGCGAGTAAGCGGTACAGATACCAGTGTAGTATCCACTCTCATCTCCATCAGAGACGTACGGGATGTACCGGAACTCAGTATCATCCAAGCGACGATGGTCTTCATGAAGATGTGTGACAGCAGCATAGGCAGCATCATGAACTGCCATATCAACAGTCACGCCAACACCATGAAAGGTGTGAAACACAGTGGTGGAGTTCGCCTGTCGATCGTAGATATGAACAACGGCATGGTACTACTCCTGGTTGAACTCGTGGAAGTCCTCATAAATAGAGTACTTGGGGTGCCAACGATATCCCAATCTGATCAGCAAGTTGACCAGAACAGCAGGGTATCCAGTCACACCAACATCCATAGTCTGGCAAACGAGCTGCGTTGCGGGACGCATCTGAAACAAAGGAGATTTCAAAGGTATCAAATGACAGTGTGTGAATCATGTATCATGCATTCAAAGGAATAATTGCAGAAAATCAGATCTCCAGATGGATGTGATCATGAGAACCTAAGGTTAGAGTTAGTAAAATCTTTAACCCGAAAAGAAGAGAGATCAGAATCCTAGAGTAAAGATGCGGAATAAAAGATCCTAATCCCATCCCTTTGCGATGTGGGCCCGTAAGCCACACAACACTTTTCGTAAAATAATTTTTCAAAGACTAGACTCAACTTCGACCAAGGAGTTGGAAGGGGGCTTCCTACATGCAGTTGGCTCTGATACCAGCTTTTGGTGCCCCCGATCCCGACCGTGCACTGATCATACACGCAACATGCACGATCAAGATCGGTGACTCATGGTAGGATATCACAACACAACTCTACGACACAAATTAAACATAAATCTTTATATTACAAACTAGGGTCACGAGGAGCCGAAATACAACAGTACAAATACAAGTAAGTCTAGGTACAGACGAAGTTAGACAAGTTTGTCTTAAGACGGCTGAGCAAAACAACGACAACAGATCGAAAAGGTGCAGGCCTCCTATCTGGGACTTCCGATCTACTCCTGGTCATCGGTCTCCATGTAGTAGGAACCATCGGGGATCTTTGGCCCCCGGGCTCCATCATCTGAATGCAGCAATCGGGTGGAGGAAAAAGGTAGCAAAGCAACCATGAGTACTCATCCAAAGTACTCGCAAGACTTACATCGGAACTATGCTAAGTATGCATCGGTGTTAAAGGAATGGGGCTATATCTTTGGACTATACTGCAGAAATGCCAGAGTAGAGGGGGGAAAACCTATCCTATCGAAGACTAGCATCTTGCAGCATCAGAAGAGAGTAGCATATAATAACATATAGTAGCATGTAAATAAATATCAGCAATGCCCAGAGATCCTTCCTTGACTACCCAGCGACAAAGCGATCTCGGAGCAGTAATAATAGTTAAGCATTATTATAGTATCCGGTTCTAGTTGTAGTAGATCAAGATAGAACTCCGACCGTCCTGTTACCGTGCACACGGCTATTCGAATAGATTACTTCCCTGCAGGGGTGCACTACTGTTACCCAGCACATTCGATTACCTCTGGCCGGACAAACTTTTCTGGGTAATGCCCGGCCTCGGATAATCGACACGACATAGTCCTACCTAGGCTCTGCAGAGAGGTCAGCACACCAGTCTACATCCTAAGCACGAAGGGGTCATGGGTCGATCGCCCAAAGCACTCCTGCGCATTGCGAACATGGCTGGGACCAAGCGCGCCTCTCGAATAAACAAGCAAGCGTAACCAGCTCACCCGGGCGTGCGCCGCTCAATTGCGACGTCTACCGGAGCTTTAGGGAGAATGTACGACACCGAGGGTCCCATATACCATTATCCCGCGCGGTGGTAGTACGTATAGGTCAGTGGCTAACTCAGATCAAATACCCAAATCTGTTAGTGTATTATTAGTAGCTTGCGGAGACGACCAGGGCTCCTGTCGCTCCGACTTGGTAACTCGTGGACCAACGACCAGGGACCAGGCCCACCTCTCTCCTAGATGGTCTCCACCTGCCCTGCCGTTCCGCCATAGTGAATGAGTCATGTCGGCTGTCGGGACAGATCCTGAGCTACCACCATATCCTAGGTGGTACCGCTAACAGCCAGCCGCCATAGTGAACCTCTCGCGGGTGCTCTTGGAGCCGACCCGACTTTAATCAAAGGGGGTTTGTCGTGACTCGGGTCCATACCATCAAGGTGAGATCTGAGGAATCACCCTCAATAAGATCACACTTGATATACTGCATGACAGAGTCATCATCGAAGGTGAACTATGAGGAATCACCCTCGATAAGATCACACGTGATGTGCTATGCTGCAGGGTCATCATCGAGGGTGATTTACGAGGAATCACCCTCGGTAATTCACGCTTGGCGCGGCTCTGCAGAGTCGTACAATTGCATGGTCCTAATGGCGTGCTCAGGTTTCGATACCATGGCCAACTTGGTCGGATCACCCAAATATCATAGCATGGCAACACAGACAAGGGGGTAGGATCACCGGTGGAACACTAGCATACCTATACTAGGCATATAGGATAGCAGGTAAAGTATCAATAGCAGGTTACAAAAAAAGTCTATGTATCAGAATAGGAGCTGCCGGAATAACAACAGTAGCAAAATCTAATGCAAGCATAAGAGAGAAGGAATGGGCGATATCGGAATGATCAAGGGGGTTTGCTTGCCTGGAAGCTCTGATGAAAGGGTCTAGTCGTCGTCGGCGTAGTCGATCTCGGTGGTGTCAGCGGAAGTCTCGGGGTCTAACGGAGGGGAAGAAGGGGGAAGAAACAATAAATATAAAGCACTCAAATGCAGCACGATGCATGACATGACAGTATGCTATGCTAGGGGTGCCCTAATGCATTACTAAGTATGTTGGACAGAGTGGGAAAATATTTGGGGGGGAAATGTCCATGTTCATCATGATAGGAGTGATGGTCAAGCATTTTGTTGACATATTCGGATTTGTTATATTTTTCTGATCATTTTTCATATATAAATTATTTTCATCCGAGCTACAGTTTATTTTCTATGATTTTTCAAAGTTTATTTGAATTTCTAGAATTATCTGATTTATTTGAACTCAAAAATCAATTATTTATTAAATGCTATGGGTACCCAGTGAAGTGTACCCAGCCTTTAGTACAGAGGCTGACAGTGGGCCAGGGGGTGCTGAGTCAGCACCCCATCCATTTAAACAGTGTATGGGGGACCCATCGGTCAGTGTCTAACCTAATTAACAGGTTTAATTTTTAATCCGGTCATTAACTAAGAGATGGGGCCCGGTGTCAGTGGGGATTAGTAGGGGTTTAATTAGTGCTAATGACTCCACATCATCAGCATCATCGGCAGCGAGGCCGAGCGCCGGCGATGACCGTGCGCTCACCTCCGGCGTCCATTTGAGACGCGGATTGGTCCTACGTGACCCTGAGCTCGAGACACACCGTTTGGTGGTGGTAGCAGGCATGGGGATGGCCGGAGTCGAGCTCCCCGTCAACAAGGGCGATGACGGCGTTCGGTGGTTGCACGGGTGCGGCAATTTTGCATGATCTATTCCAAACAAAGCGGTGCGTAGGCTTCCTGGGAGGGCCGCAACCTCGTTGGCGTGCCCGGCATCCACTGGCTTGAGCTATGGCTGCGGTGGCAACAAAGCACAACGGCGATGAGCTCGGCCACAATGGGGATGGCAGCTATGGCCTCGGCTGATCGACACGCCGTAGTCCTACCTAGGCTCCGCAGAGAGATCCCCGCCGGTCTACATCCTAAGCGCTCAGGGGTCAGGCTGGCAATCGGGTCCCCCCCCCCCCCCCCCCCCCCCCCCCCCCCCCCCCCCCCCCCCCCCCCCCCCCCCCCCCCCCCCCCCCCCCCCCCCCCCCCCCCCCCCCCCCCCCCCCCCCCCCCCCCCCCCCCCCCCCCCCCCCCCCCCCCCCCCCCCCCCCCCCCCCCCCCCCCCCCCCCCCCCCCCCCCCCCCCCCCCCCCCCCCCCCCCCCCCCCCCCCCCCCCCCCCCCCCCCCCCCCCCCCCCCCCCCCCCCCCCCCCCCCCCCCCCCCCCCCCCCCCCCCCCCCCCCCCCCCCCCCCCCCCCCCCCCCCCCCCCCCCCCCCCCCCCCCCCCCCCCCCCCCCCCCCCCCCCCCCCCCCCCCCCCCCCCCCCCCCCCCCCCCCCCCCCCCCCCCCCCCCCCCCCCCCCCCCCCCCCCCCCCCCCCCCCCCCCCCCCCCCCCCCCCCCCCCCCCCCCCCCCCCCCCCCCCCCCCCCCCCCCCCCCCCCCCCCCCCCCCCCCCCCCCCCCCCCCCCCCCCCCCCCCCCCCCCCCCCCCCCCCCCCCCCCCCCCCCCCCCCCCCCCCCCCCCCCCCCCCCCCCCCCCCCCCCCCCCCCCCCCCCCCCCCCCCCCCCCCCCCCCCCCCCCCCCCCCCCCCCCCCCCCCCCCCCCCCCCCCCCCCCCCCCCCCCCCCCCCCCCCCCCCCCCCCCCCCCCCCCCCCCCCCCCCCCCCCCCCCCCCCCCCCCCCCCCCCCCCCCCCCCCCCCCCCCCCCCCCCCCCCCCCCCCCCCCCCCCCCCCCCCCCCCCCCCCCCCCCCCCCCCCCCCCCCCCCCCCCCCCCCCCCCCCCCCCCCCCCCCCCCCCCCCCCCCCCCCCCCCCCCCCCCCCCCCCCCCCCCCCCCCCCCCCCCCCCCCCCCCCCCCCCCCCCCCCCCCCCCCCCCCCCCCCCCCCCCCCCCCCCCCCCCCCCCCCCCCCCCCCCCCCCCCCCCCCCCCCCCCCCCCCCCCCCCCCCCCCCCCCCCCCCCCCCCCCCCCCCCCCCCCCCCCCCCCCCCCCCCCCCCCCCCCCCCCCCCCCCCCCCCCCCCCCCCCCCCCCCCCCCCCCCCCCCCCCCCCCCCCCCCCCCCCCCCCCCCCCCCCCCCCCCCCCCCCCCCCCCCCCCCCCCCCCCCCCCCCCCCCCCCCCCCCCCCCCCCCCCCCCCCCCCCCCCCCCCCCCCCCCCCCCCCCCCCCCCCCCCCCCCCCCCCCCCCCCCCCCCCCCCCCCCCCCCCCCCCCCCCCCCCCCCCCCCCCCCCCCCCCCCCCCCCCCCCCCCCCCCCCCCCCCCCCCCCCCCCCCCCCCCCCCCCCCCCCCCCCCCCCCCCCCCCCCCCCCCCCCCCCCCCCCCCCCCCCCCCCCCCCCCCCCCCCCCCCCCCCCCCCCCCCCCCCCCCCCCCCCCCCCCCCCCCCCCCCCCCCCCCCCCCCCCCCCCCCCCCCCCCCCCCCCCCCCCCCCCCCCCCCCCCCCCCCCCCCCCCCCCCCCCCCCCCCCCCCCCCCCCCCCCCCCCCCCCCCCCCCCCCCCCCCCCCCCCCCCCCCCCCCCCCCCCCCCCCCCCCCCCCCCCCCCCCCCCCCCCCCCCCCCCCCCCCCCCCCCCCCCCCCCCCCCCCCCCCCCCCCCCCCCCCCCCCCCCCCCCCCCCCCCCCCCCCCCCCCCCCCCCCCCCCCCCCCCCCCCCCCCCCCCCCCCCCCCCCCCCCCCCCCCCCCCCCCCCCCCCCCCCCCCCCCCCCCCCCCCCCCCCCCCCCCCCCCCCCCCCCCCCCCCCCCCCCCCCCCCCCCCCCCCCCCCCCCCCCCCCCCCCCCCCCCCCCCCCCCCCCCCCCCCCCCCCCCCCCCCCCCCCCCCCCCCCCCCCCCCCCCCCCCCCCCCCCCCCCCCCCCCCCCCCCCCCCCCCCCCCCCCCCCCCCCCCCCCCCCCCCCCCCCCCCCCCCCCCCCCCCCCCCCCCCCCCCCCCCCCCCCCCCCCCCCCCCCCCCCCCCCCCCCCCCCCCCCCCCCCCCCCCCCCCCCCCCCCCCCCCCCCCCCCCCCCCCCCCCCCCCCCCCCCCCCCCCCCCCCCCCCCCCCCCCCCCCCCCCCCCCCCCCCCCCCCCCCCCCCCCCCCCCCCCTTATAGTCACCCAGTTACGTTGTGACGTTTGATAACACCCAAAGTATTCCTACAGTGTCCGGAAGTTGTATGATCTCATGGTCTGAGGAACATGTATATGACATAGTGAAAGCAGTAGCACTAAACATAACGATCGTGTGCTAAGCTAATGGTTGGGTCAAGTCCATCACGTCATTCTCCTAATGAGGTGATCTCGTTATCAAATGACAACTCATGTCAATGGTTAGGAAACCTTAACCATCTTTGATCAACGAGCTAGTCTAGTAGAGGCATACTAGGGACATTATGTTTGTTTATATTCACATATGTACTAAGTTTCCGGTTAATACAATTCTAGCATGAATAATAAACATTTATCATGATATAAGGAAATATAAATAACAATTTTATTATTGCCTCTAGGGCATATTTCCTTTAGTCCTACCTATGACTAATCGGGGTACCCATCGGGCTTACCCATGGGTGAATATGGTGACCCATACCCTACCCATTTGGGTCGGGTGCCCTTGGGCACGGCCGCCCATGGGTCGAATTGCCAGGTTGACTCAGGGGTCTTGGGCCCATCGCCCTTTGCACTCCGGGTCGTTGCGCACAGGGCAAATCCAGGCACCACCTCTCTCCTAGATGGCGCCGGCCCAGCCGTGCCGCAATGCTAAACTAGACGTCTGACAGAGCTTTCGGGAGAATCGTACGACGCGTGGTGGTTAGTGCGAAACGGCCAGAGGCCTATCAGATCACATATCCAAACCGTTGGTGTATTGGGAGCTCACGGAGATGATCAGTGATCCATGATCAGTGGTCCCGTCGCCCCGTCTCGCGGACTTACGGCAAGGGCCAGGCCCATCCCTCTCCTGGGGCGGTCTTCCTGCCCGGCCGTGCCGCGTAATTATCTCACGGGTACCCTCAAGGTCAACCCGACTTCACATCTCTCACGGGTACACCTCGGGGTCGACCCGACTTCAACAAGGGTCTGAGGTAAAAACATGGTAATCGTGTGTTCATAACATCAACTGGGAATCCGAGGAATCACCTTTGTTGGATTCCTACTCGATGTAACCGTCAAGGTGAACTTGGAGGAATCACCCTCGATGGGTTCACACTTGAGGGGCTGCACGACAGAGGCATCATCGGAGGTGGTGAAAGAGGAATCACCCTCGGTAACCCACAACCGATTAGCCACGCTACAGAGATATCATCAGGAGTGAGGTAAGAGGTATCACCCTCAGCATTCGATAGTAGCTCTGCAGAGTCGTACAACTAATGGGGTGTGCGATGCTTTGTCGGTCTCTGCACATCGATCACGTTGATCGAGACATCCGGAAGCAAAGCATGGCAACATAGACAATGGTGCGGGGCCACTGATGGATCACAAACCAGCCTATACTAAGCATATAGGACAACAGGTAAAGTATCAACAATAGGTTACAAAATCAGGCTATGCATCAGAATAGGAGCAATCAAATACAGTAGCAAAATCTAATGCAAGCATGGGAGAGAAAGAATGGGTGATATAGGAATGATCAAGGGGATTTTGCTTGCCTAGAAGCTCCGCTGCAAGTGATTGGATGTTGTGGACGTAGTCGTACTCAGCTGTGTCGGCGGCAGTCTCGGGGTCTACCGGAGAGGAAGAGGGGGAAGAAACAGATAAATACAAGCATACAAATGCAATCACAGAGCATGACATGGCAAAATGCAATGCATGGTTGACCTAATGCATCTCTAAAGCATTTTATTTAATTTAGAAATTAATTTGGAATTATTATCCGGTAGTCATGCACTATTCACCTGCCAGAAACAGGCCTAAAGTTATAGGTTCTCCTACTTAGAGGATTCTAACATGCATGCAGATGACATAAACGGATTTGTTGGATTTTTCTGATCAACTTTCATATAGAAAACTTTTGCATCTGAGCTACGGTTGAATTTCTACGAATTTTCAAAGTTTTAAGCAATTTCTGAAAATCTTGGATTTCTAATTCAAAAATCACTAAATGTTATTTGCTATGGGTACACAGAAGTGTACCCATAGATGTGCTACTGAGACTGACAGGTGGGGCCAGCTAGCTGAGTTAGTAGGTCAGGTGTTGACAAGTTGACCAGTCAACTGGGTCAACAGGGGCCCACCTGCCAGTGGCTGGGCCTGCCCAGTCAGCCTGTTAACCTGGTCAACTAGGTCAACTAGGACCGTGGGACCCAGCTGGCCGTGACCTGGGGGCCCGATCGGTCAGGCCACATCGGCGGGCGGTGCCGGAGGAGCTCCGGCGAGCATCTCCCGTGGCGGTTCTTCGCCGGAACCGGCCGGGAATCGTCTGTGGTTAATCAAAATGCGCGCGGAGACCTGCGTTCGAAAGCTGACGTTGCCGCGCGTCGTGTGGTGCTACTGGACCAACCGGAGGTGGCCGGAGCTGGACGTTGCATCGACGCCGGCGGCGGTGATTGATACGTCTCCGTCGTATCTATAATTTTTGATTGTTTCATGCCAATATTCTACAACTTTCACATATTTTTGGCAATATTTTATATTATTTTTGGGACTAACCTATTGATCCAGTCCCCAGTGCCAGTTCCTGTTTTCTGCTTGTTTTTTGTTTCACATTAAATCCATATCAAAT
>JAAAWM010010617.1:0-45948 GCA_036873465.1 Thinopyrum obtusiflorum
AGAGAGAGAGAGAGAGAGAGAGAGAAGAAGAAGAAGAAAGGGCAACATTCCACTACTGATATCAACAAATACTGGAATGAGCAGATTTAGGTTACACTAAAATGCAGAAATTTCTTACAAACAAAAGAATGATCCAACAGATAAAAAGAACAATTCCAAAAAAAAGTAAGGCAAGTTTGAGGCTAGGCATTCATATTGGTGGAAGGAGAGCCCAGCTCGCTGAGCACCGTTTTGTAAAATTCCTTGTTCGTCCTGCCAGCTCCCACCTGAATGACATTTGATCACGCAACTTCGTTGTGTTGTTGTAATAGCAGGTAACTCAAATTCAGAATGAAAGTGGTTGTCGATGATCTCATTCTTTCTGCACCATTAATTCGGGAGGGCTGCTCGTGTACTACCTATTTTAGTATGTGGTCAAGCTTTTCTATTTTGACTATACTAATATATGCCCCCCCTCCAATACACACAAATTGTATCGATAAGATGAAACTATATTATTAGGTTTTGCCATTAATCATATTTTATTAATAAAGGGCATAAAAATTTCTATTTAAATATGCATATAATAAGTACTGGTCAAATATGCATATGGGAGATCATATCAACGTCATAGTTAGGAATTACCGCCGAACTTACAGGCGTACAACGCAAGAATTGATCTGAATCGCTCAATCTGATGCTTTCACTTTCTGCATCCAGACACAATTTGCTCAGCGGAGAAACAAATAATGCTCAGGGTTCAGGCATGCTGCGTTCAGACACAATTTATTCACCAGAGAAACAAATAATGCCAATGGTTCAGACGCTTTCACACAAACAAATTTTGCCTTTGTTGGTACGGTGTGGTGCATGGGAAGAATAGAAGGGGACGAAAACGACGCACCTGGCAAAGCACTTTTGGTGACACCTTACCATCATTTTGAGTCAATTAATTGATTTCTCGGTGGATTGGAATACCAAGTCATTAGATCCAAGTCGCCAGGTCCAAGTCGTCGTTCCTGTGCTTGCTAGTCGGTACTAATATGCAGACCAAGCAGATACTTGCATAATCTGAAAAACTAAAAGATACAAACTATGTTACTGTGCAGTCAAGCTTTTCTGAATGTGACTATATACTAATATGCACAGACAAATTAGATTGACAAGATGAAACATATAGGCTCCCTTCCTTAGTTTAACAGAGAGAGGGCACATAGGGGAGTGGGGGAGTACCTGCGTATGGATGGGAGGCTAGACCTCAGCCAACTTCCACCCGTGGTCGTGAGGAGGAGCATGTGGACGACGGCGGCGGTGGCAGCGAGTAGGAAAACAGAGGCGGTGGCGAGTAGGAGAATAGCGGCGGTGACGGATCTGACGACTTCGCTTTGCCCTCGCCAACAGTTACCTCATCATCCTCGTCAACCTGGCATCGACGGTCCTCCTCCGAGCACAGCCATGGCGCCGGTGATGAAGAGAGGAGCCATGAGGGGGAGGTACGGGGAGGGCGGCGGCGGCCGACGTTGGAAGGAGAGACGAGGAGAGGTGGCGGTGGAGAGAGAAACAAGGGGAAGTGGCGGAGGCGCAGGCTCGGCTCCCGATCTAGGAGTGGATCGAGCCGCCGCCAACCGCCAGGTCCCGCCCAACCTCGCCAGCGCGCACGCCGACGCCGGCCGACGCACCTCCAGCTACTCTTTCCTCTCTCTTTCTCCCTCCGCTCCTTCCTTCTCTCTCTCCCTCTCATCTTCTCTCTCCTGAGGCAGGACTAATCCATGGCGCTGCATCGTCCGCATCACGTGGTCTGGATCCGGAGGCAGGGAAGGAGGAGAGGAAGGGGAGGAGGAGGAGGAGGCGCTGAAGGCGGATGGGGCGAGGCGGCCGTGAGGGACGGGGAAGAGGAGAAGGCGGTGGCGGCATGGAGAACTGGAGAAGAGGAGGGGAGGAGGGAGAGAGAGGAGATATTTTCTCGCTGCGGTCGCTACCTTTCTCTCGCATGACGTAGCGGACGTGGTCCTTTCACCCGGACAGAAGCACGCGCCCACTGTGTCGCTGCGAGGCTGGCCCGCGCGCAAGCCTGGCCCATGCGTCAGCTGCTCCTAGCCCGATTACGCGGCGTACAGAATAACGGGCGTCCGGATCTTCACCAGCGCGACAAAAAGTACGCTGACAACCGCCAGCGAGACGAATCGTGCGTGCAGGATCGCTTTGACACGGGGAGGGCGCTGGAACGGCGGGTTGCGTAGGAGGCTTTATATGTTCAATTCGGCAGGATGACGAACTACGCGTCGCGGCTCGTTTTGACGGTGGTCGTGGTTACTTGTTGGTCCAGAGATTTCGATGTGATTTTTACCATTTTCGGGGTGACTTGTACTTTCGATGAACCTTCATAGATTCGAGTCCTTTTGTAAAAAAATATATAAGGAGATCCTAATTGGAACACAAACTTTAACGCACGAGCTATTTATAAGCTGACTGAATTTTGAATTTGTGCAAATCAATTTTGGAGAGAACACAAGCATAGATCGAGGCCAACGTCGATGGCGAGGCCGAGCCAGTACCTCACTGGAGACAGGATTGACGCAGCGAGTGGCAGCGAGCAGCAGCTGTTAGAGATACAAAGATACGACAGGCCATCAGAACAACGGAGAACGAAATCAAACATACGGGACACAAGGATTTAACGTGGAAAACCCCTCCAACACAAAGGGGAAAAAACCACATGCGCCAGCCAGCAAATCTTCACCGCGTCAGAAGAGATTACAAACACCGGGGATTTACAACCGATCAAATTATCCCGGCGTCTTACAAAGAATATATTCCCTCTGTCCGAAAATACTTGTCGAAGAAATGGGTGTATCTAGACGTATTTTAGTTCTAGATACGTTCATTTTCATCCATTTCTACGACTAGTAGTTCCGGACGGAAGGAGTATATAGTAGAGATGACATAGGTTAATACTGATGCGTACCGGCCCTAGCCTCACGGTGACTGGCCGGAGCGGCGTCAAAAGTTAGCCTTTATACTTATATATGAATTTGGATCAGTGGCGTCGTGGGCATAGGCAAGGAAGAGGCCAGGTCAGGTGCGGGTGGGTGTGAAGTGATTCGCTGGAACAAATCTGGTCGTCGGGGTGGTTTAGAGGGATGATCGAGGGTGGCGGCAGCATGATGGTGGGCCTTGGGCGGCGATATGGAGAAGGTGAGGCAGCGAGACGGCCGTGGGGTGCTCTGTGGTGGTCGGCGGTTTCAGAGAAGGAAGATGCTAGGGGTAGAATACAAACAACAGTCGTTGACCAAGACCCAACGGCAAAAAAAAAAGACCTGCACCATTTTTTTAGCCGACCTACATGTAACCACGCTCATACTCTAGTTGTTTTCCTTATAATAATCCGGAACGTGCTGGCCGCCAAATCTTGTGTCCTCAACACGCTGGTCCAAGTTGAGTCCAATCATACTTATCCACGCTCAGGAAGGGGTCACCGATTGACAACACTCTTTTGTGCTTGTGCCCTACATGATACTCCCTCTGTTCCTAAATATTTGTCTTTCTAAAGATTTCAACAAGTGACTACATACGGAGTAAAACGAGTGAATCTACACTCTAAAATATGTCTATATACATCCGTATGTGGTAGTCCATTTGAAATCTCTAAAAAGACAAATATTTAGGAACGGAGGGAGTAGATACTACGAGTATTTTGGACCGTCTGCAATATTTACACTATATTGATCCAAGGGCCGGCAAGAATAGATGACCCCAAGAAGACATGCAAGTAAATTCGAAAAGAATGCGCTCGCAACGGCGCTAATTAGAGCTTAAAAAATGTCCAGAGTTGCAGTAAATTTCAAGCTTGAATTTTCTTTTTTTGTACCGAGTTCTTCGGATGCCATCTTAGTGTGAAAATTTGCAAGCACCTAGAAAAAGCCTTTCACCTTCGAAAATCGGATTTTTCAAATTTATTTAACATTTCATTTGGACGTACTGTCCATTTTTTTGACCGGTTTTGAATGTACTGTTCATAGGAGAAGAGAAGAGCTCGGGGATCAAAGTTGGATTTCCGGTTACTTTCTCCCTCATTTTAATTTTGGCCACCGTGCAACGAACCTAGCTAGGTCCGCACCCCTTTCGATGGCCCCAGATTTTGGACTTCTTCACACGACCACCGCTCCTCACAGGTCAAAAAGAAGCCGCCAACTTCAGGTGCAATAAACTCGCATCCACCCCGAAGGATCATCGAGGTCGGGCCATGGCCACGAGACTATCCACGCCATGACTTTGACCACCCACGTAGGATGAAGCACACGTTCTGCTTCCCGGCCGTACAAATGCACTGGCTCGTCCTCATCATCTCCCCGCAGCGCCAACCCAAGAAGCCACCGCGCTCGCCGCAGCACCAGGCCTCCAACGTCGAGGCGATCGAGCGGCCTGACCTGTTCTTATTCATCGCCATGGCATGGAGGAAGAAGAACGGCGGCGAGTCGTCGTCTTCGCCCGGCGCCTCGCCGTGCCGCGACGACGAGCGGGAGAAGGTCCCCAGAGGGCACGTCCCGATGGTCACCGGCTGCGGCGCCCGCGTTGTGGTGCCGGTGAGGCTGCTCCACGACCCGTGCATCGCTGAGCTCCTAGACATGGCGGCGCAGCAGTACGGGTACGGCCAGCCGGGCGTGCTGCGGATCCCATGCGACGCCGGGCACTTCCGCCGGGTCGTCGACGGCGCGCTGCACAGAGCCGACTAGGCGCCCGGCGTCAGTACAGCATGTGTGAATACATATGCAGTGCCATTGTAGAAGAGTATAGTTGGATGTATGAAGTCTGTTCTTTGATTGATAGGTTCTTTTGTACATGAATACACGAGGAACGTGAAAGACAAATTAGTGTCAAATTTGAAGTGCTCACTCCACCTGCACAAGAACGATTTCTATTGTGTCTGACGATGCCCTCCGCCCATGGATCATGATCGGATGGTACAAAAAAGTGATTGGAGCCTTTGTGTGTGTGTGTGTGGGGGGGGGGGGGGGGGGTGTGGAGGGGGGAGAAACCAGTCCACTGACAAATATATGGTCCCAGTTACAAGTGTCTATCTTTCTGCTTTTTGCCACCATGACACCTCTAAGAAAATGTTTTTTTCAACGGCAAAGTGATGGTGAAAATTAATAATGTCTAGTTGTTTCATTTGTCATCCAAAAGAGCAAGATAGCTTAGAGATCCAAAATCTAAATAACAAAAAACATTGTGTCCTTAATTAAATAGTTGTTCAAACTTCCTACTAAGAAACATGCATACCAAATCAACAACATAATAAATATGTGGGATCCAATGACATCACTCACGTTCAATGGAAAAGCGTGAATTCACACTTTTAGACCAGATCCGTGAAGGTGAAGCAAAATCTTCTTTCGTTTTGAAACCTTCACTATCGAAGATGGCGCAATGTTAAAACGAAGATTGACTTAGTTGGAGAATGCCTCCCAGCGTGTCCGATGTGATGGGCTTTTTCAAATTGTGTGTATAAAGACATCATGGTTGCAGAATTCTGTATCTCACTGCTGCCAATTGTGTTTTCTGAGAGGATTTAGTAGGTCGTTGAGCGGTAGCATGGAACGTTGTACTAGAATGATTAGATTCCATTTAGTTGTCACAATGTTTGAATTTGGAATAGAGCGAAATTCTCGGTTAACTTGATGTGCTAGGCTCTCGTTCATCGTGATTGTGATGTTGCTATCAATAAATTTTGGAAGATGAAATTATCTCTAGATTTAATTTTTTCTTGTGATTCCCTCGCAAAGGGGTGACCATAATGAGGAATAATCTCGTGAAGCATAACAGGCACATGAGTGAATAGTATTGCTTTTGCCATAAATATAAAACAAATAAACAACATTTTTTTGAATGCAAGTTCACTCACTCCATATAGTCTTATCT
This sequence comes from Thinopyrum obtusiflorum, assembly GCA_036873465.1. Lineage (NCBI taxonomy): Eukaryota > Viridiplantae > Streptophyta > Magnoliopsida > Poales > Poaceae > Thinopyrum > Thinopyrum obtusiflorum. The sequence goes on from JAAAWM010010617.1 coordinate 5,899, forward strand.
TTCAGGTAAGCTCTAACTCTATCCACATTGAAATCTTCCGTGCATGTATGGTAATTGGTTGTGCAGGGTATACAAACAAGGCTTAGCAATTAAATCTTGGTGTTAACGGTGGTCATCTGTTGGGTGTTACGGCTATGCATGAATGATGTAATTTTTGCCCCAACAAAAATGACTTTCTTCGTCATTATAGGCCATCATTATGTACCTCGTGTTCTTTGTATTTTGGGTGTTTCTTGCTTCGACCTCTGGAGTAGCAGCCCATTGGACAACTGAGCCAGTACTTAACAGATGCGAGGGAGATGGTTGTAGAGAGTATTTAACAAAAAACTACCACAATTCGTGGAACCGTGCCTACAAACTACCACTTTACAAATTTGTGCCGAAAACTACCATTTTCTCACTAATCCTTGACTAAAAACTACCAAGTCTGAAAAGAGCTCTATTTGGCTCTTTTAAACGCGATTATGACAGAGTTGGCCCACGAGGGGCAAGGGGCGGCGGCCGCGCCGGTGGCCGGAGGCGGGTGCGCGGGCGGAAACGGGGCGGGGCGCCGGCGGCCGCGGCGAGGAGCTGGCCAGGGAGCGGCGGAGCAGGAGCTGGGCGCAGCCAGGGCGAGAGGGAGGGCGCGCGCGACGCGGGTGTGGGAGGACGTGGGCGCGCGCGCTGGCGGGAGCGCGCGGCGGAGGGCATGGCGCGTGCGCGCGCAGAGCAGGCCGCAGGGCGTGGAAGAGGAGGCCGGGCGCGGCCGAACACGGCGGGGCGCGAGCGGGCGAGGTCGGCCGGCGTGCGGCAAGGCCCACGGCAACCAGCCACAGCTCGCCTGAGGCCGCATGGGAGGTCGGCCGGCGTGCGGCAAGGCCCACGGCAACCAGCCACAGCTCGCATGAGGCCGCATGGGAGGTCGGCCGGCGTGCGGCAAGGCCCACGGCAACCAGCCACAGCTCGGAGTCGGCCACCGCTCACGGCTGCCTCCGCCACGGGCGGCCATGGCTGGCCACAGCCACGGCTTGGCCGCTGCCACGGTCGGGGGCCGGCCACAGCCACGACTGGCTACAGGATTGGATTGCTTTTTTGAAAAAAAACTAGGGACCCGATTGCTTTTTTAGCCCGCTTATGCGTGGGCCCAACTAGTCAGAAACACGTTTAAAAGAGCCAAATCGGGCTCTTTTCAGACTTGGTAGTTTTTAGTCAAGGATTAGTGAGAAAATGGTAGTTTTTGGCACAAATTTGTAAAGTGTAGTTTGTAGACACGGTTCCACGAATTGTGGTAGTTTTTTGTTAAATACTCGGTTGTAGACATCATATCCGACGACCAGAAATGTCCAGATTGTCAAAACGGATGGCCAGAAACGCAAAACACTGAGAGGGCTCATTTTAGACTCAGTTTTACTGTCCTAAATATGCGGGTCGGAAACTCTATCCTCTATAGTGATTTCTGAAAAAAAAAACTTTGTTTATTGTTTACAGTAGCTGCTTGTTAATCCTGGACACCACTTATATGCATTTTTTTATAGAAAAAATTGTAAAAGAAATATACAGTGGGAACAAATTCGCTTAAGAAAGAACTACGAACAAGGCAAACAACCAACAAACGGTGAGGCGACGAACTGGGTGCAGCTCAAAATTTTAGATTTCTTATAGTGAAACCAAGATGTTGTGCCTGTTCATTATCTCAAAGGTACTTATAGAGATAGGGTGTGCGTGCGTGCATTCATAAGGTTAAATGTATGTGAATGTATGCAAGCATATACGTTTGTACCATGTTAAAAACACGGGAGCCTGACTTGTTCAACCATGCACCGAACCTACGTACTGCGCACCACTTGCCGTAAGAAACAGTGGCCCGAGAGACTAGTTCGCACCGCTATAGTTCAAAAGAAGCCGCCAACTTCAGGTGCAATAAACTGCCATCCACCACGAAGGATCGAGGTCGGCCATGGCCACGAGACTATCCACGCCATGACGTTGACCGCGATTCTTGGAACGTGTATTACATGGGCCCCGTCTTGTTCCCCATATATATGGATACTGGAGTAGCTCGGCATCTTCATCTCCCCGTGTCTTCAAGCTCGAGGAGATCAATCAGTCATTTACTCTGTCCTATTCTTCTTGATCACCATGGCATGGGGGAAGAAGAAAAGCGGCGATTCGTCGGCGTCGCCCGGCACCTCGCCGTGCCACGAGGACGAGCGCGAGAAGGTCCCCAGAGGGCACGTCCCGATGGTCACCGGCTGCAGCGAGCGCGTGGTGATGCCCGTGAGGCTGCTCCGGGACCCATGCATCGCGGAGCTGCTTGCATTGGCGGCGCAGCAGTACGGGTATGGCCAGCCGGGCGTTCTGCGGATCCCATGCGACGCCGGACGTTTCCGCAGGATTGTCGACGGTGCGCTGCACAGAGCCGTCTAGGCGCCCGGCGTTCTCGTTGCTGGCAGCAGGGTCGACGGTGTAGAGGAATATAGTTGGATATACAGGGTCTGTTCTTTGATTGATCAATTCTTTTATACATGAATATACGAGGGATGAGACAAATTTGTGTCAAATTTGATTTGCTCACGCCACCTGCGCAAAAACATACTAGTAGTTGCTTGTTGTTCGTCGTTGCTTAGGTTTGTGATTTTGTTTACGGTGGTTTCATCTTTAGCGTTGTATCGGTGACATCTTTAGCGCTTTACTCTTCTATCTAATGGATACAAGCAGCTCTCAACCATGAGGCTCCTACGAGCAGGCACCAACACACCAGCAGCATCGACATCCTCAACTAAAGGAATCACCAACACAACATCATCGACCACGGGAACCACCGCCACGACGAACTCATGCACCTCTAGTTGCTCACATGACATAGGTGAAACATGTCCTTCACACCAGGTCGTCAATGAGTCCACCTCCACCTCCAAATGCTCCATAGACAAAGGTGAAGCAGGGCTCAGACGTAGCTCCCGAAGCTCGGGCATGGCCTGCAGCACTGGAGCCACGAGCTCGGTGATGGACTCGCCCTCAATGCTAGGCAACACAGGCGGCAACATAGACAAAGATGATGAATTCTACGATAAGTGGGTTATGCCCTCTGCAACTTCAATGAGTTCTAGGAATTCTGTGACAAATGGGTGGCTAATAGCATGTGTTCAACAAGACAAGTCACTGCCACGTGAAGGTGAAACCAAGCAGAGAAAAACCAAAGCGGGACAAAAGCAAGAAGGGTGGCACCATTCGAAAGGCGTCCGTGATTCCATGATGGAGGGTGCCCTGTTTTTGTCGTTGTTGATGTTCTCATCGGGAGTTCTACAAGTATTGAGGGCTGGGGTTGCTGTGTGTTTGGAGGGCCACTTGTGTGGTTATTGTGTTTCGTCCTTTGTGAGTAGTCCGCTCATGGGATGTTCGTGTCGGTTTTCGCCCGGTTTTTCATAATTTAAGTGGGCAACTCTCTTCTTCTTAATTAATCGACGAGGCAAAAGTTTTGCCTCTATTTAAAAAAAATACAAGCAGCTCTCCCACGTGATTCGAAAAATAAAATCGTGTTTGGAATCGGGGCACGCAAGATTCTAACTGACGTTCCAAATGCCCACCTAGTCTTCCATCGTTGTTGTTCTGTGTTTGACTGTGCCAATTTGTTGATAGAATATTTCTTGACGATCCATCAAGCAAAGAACGACGGGAGTCGAGATAGGGACGCTGCGACAGGCCGCAACATCGCTAGCAAGGCCAAGTCTGGAATGAGCGAGAGACGTGGATGCCATGGTGTCACCAACGGGAGTGAGGTGGAATCTTGGGAGGGGGGAGGGGTCCATAGAATGCCATGTTTAATGGGACCGCGGCCGGCGCTGTACCAGTGGAGGAGGCGACGAGGCACGAGCGGGAGCGGTAGGGCTGCCGGCCAGATGTGTTTGGGGCCGGTGGTTTGACCAACTTCGGAGGTGGTTTGGCTGTCGGATCCCGATCGGGTGGCACGGAAAAGTGAATGGAACAAAAAAAAAACTAAACAAATCAGTTCACTGACAAATAATCGGTCCAATAGTTACATAGGTGTATTTTTCTTTTCTTTTTTGCACCATGATATCTCTAAGAAAATGGTTTATTCTTTTTTTTTGCGAAGAAAGCACTGTTAATATTAAACCGCGGTTCTTACAGAACAGTCCAGAAAAAAGATAAAAATTACAACCGGGTCCTTCTGAACTACGAAACCGGAGACAGCAACGAGAACGTCACGCCGGCGCGCCGCCGCACCACCTCCCCATAGCCTTGGATCGGGAAGCACCCCTGCACGGTCGGGAAGTCGACGCCACTCGGTTCCGGGGAACCTCCGCCCTGCACCGCCACCGCCTTCGACGCGGTCAACACCAACAGCAACCTTCTGCTCCTTTAATCCCCAGATCCGCCGCCGCAAGATCTGGCCGGGGTACGAAGCACGGCGCGAATCCTCCGATCCGCGGGTGCGTGGCAAGCAGGCGCGCCACCACGGAGCTCCACGAGCGCCGTCGTCGAAAATGGCGAAGTGACTGCGAAATTGACATCATCTACTTGTGTCATTTGTCGTCCAAGAGAGTAAGATAGATTAGAGATCCAAACTTTAAATAGCAAAAAACATTGTGAACTTAATTAAATATCTGTTCAAACTTCCTACTACTAAGAAACAGGTGTGGCAAATCAACCATAAAATAAATATGTGGGCTCCAGTGATAGCACTTAGGTTCCATGCAAACACAAGAATTCACGGTTTTAGATTGGATCGATGAAGGTGAAGCAAATTTTATCGCTTTGAAACCTTAGCTACTAAGATGGATCATAGGTAAAAAATTAAGGGCTTGTTCGGTTAATCCCTCCCACAAGGGGATTGGAGAGGATTGGAGGGGGTTGAGGTGGATTTTGACTTGTAAGGGATTTAATCCCTCTCAATCCCCTCCAAACCTCTTCAAATTTCAAGGAACAGAACAAGGCCTAAAGGGTCACTCTCGTGGCATTTGGCCACTTTGCGTGATATATTCAGGTGGAAAAATCATCCACCCGCCCCCCTCCCCATTTATAATTTTTTTTCGTTAAGATTTAGCGACTTGTTATTCCGAACTCCTCTTACATACATTTATTTTTACAATTTTTTTGTAAAATACACCCCGGGAACAAATTCCTAGATTTCATCTAAAAAAAATGAATGAATTAGGCAAATAGGCAGCAAACTTTTTTTTTCGTGTAAACTTTGAGGCGTGACTTGTTCAACCATGCAATGAACCTACTCCGCACCCCTTGCAGTAAGAATCAGTGGCCCAAGACTGGAGACGACCAAAGATACCACCGATCCCTCTACGGGTCAAAAGAAGCCGACGCCAAGTGCTAAACTCCCATCCACCCCGAAGCATCCATGGCCACGACGATCCTCGCCATGACGTTAACCTCGATTCTACGAACGTAGGCACTCCTTCCTGCCACTACTAGACGACTACATCTACATGCATGCATGGCCCCCGTCTTGCTCCCCATATATATGTACTGGAGTAGCTTGGCATCTTCATCTCCCCGTAGCGCCACCGAAGAGACCCAAGTCCTCAAGCTCGAGGCGATCAAGCAGTCTCCGACCTCTTCTTAATTTCTTACCGATCGCCATGGCACGGGGAAAGAAGGCGGCGAGTCGTCAGCGTCGCCATGCCACTTGGACGAGCGGCACAAGGTCCCGAGAGGGCACGTCCCGATGGTCACCGGCTGCAGCCAGCGCGTGGTGGTGCCGGTGAGGCTGCTCCGGGACCCATGCATCGCGGAGCTGCTTGAGATGGCGGCGCAGCAGTACGGCTACGGCCAGCCGGGCGTCCTGCGGATCCTGTGCGACGCCGGACACTTCCGCCGGGTCGTCGACGGCGCGCTGCACAGAGCCGACTAGCCGGCCGGCCTGACTCGTGAAGAGAGCATGTGTGGAGCTGCCTGTACATATGCAGCGTCGACAGTGTAGATGGATGTATGTAGGTGGATATATATGTATATACACATGGGGTACATATACATGTGTGGAGCTCCACATCTTGGGGCGGCCTGACTAAACCAAGAGCATTAAGGACCACCCTCCAGGAAAATTTTGTGAGGTTACAATAAATAAAGAAAACAAATGTTTGATGGTTTCATCATGCCCACACAGGAAGCAACACATTTTTTTGTTAAAAAATGCTATTTTTTTATCATCCCTCTACAGTAGGCCAATTGACCAAGTGATATTTCTTTTTATTTTGACTGTCTTGCCAAACCATTCTAGCTCCATTCTAGCTCTACTAGAGTTCATCATCTTCAGGAAACCTTTGGGAGTTAGCAAAAAGGAAAGCATAAATAATGGAATGCTGCTAAGACATGTTAGCGGATAGAGCCGATGACAGCTGGTAATTAGTTATGATCAATAGGTTGTTATTTGTTCGTGTTTATCTCCTGTAGATCCTGCACCCCGATCGTTATCTTCTGTTGTAAAACGATTCGGTGGTGGTTGTTGACAACCTGTATAAATACCAAAGCCAGCGCCATCTGTTGATGTGCGTTATCTTCTGTTGTAAAACGATTCGGTGGTGGTTGTTGACAACCTGTATAAATACCAAAGCCAGCGCCATCTGTTGATGTGCGATCCAATCTATCTCCTGAGTTTACATGGTAACAAGAGCCTAGCTTCGACGCACGTCCACAAACTCCATCCCTCGCCGCGATTCTCCTCGCCGCGATGACCACCTCTTCAAACACCTCCGCTTCCACTGCATCGGCAACCATGAGCTCCCACCTTTCCGGCACTGCTGGTGCTCTCACCAATTCCTCTGTTCCAGTTGGGTCGATGATTTCCGGGCAGGTCGCCGTGCCCAATCTCGCCCAGATTGTGACCGTGAAACTCTCACGGGAAAACCACCTGCTCTGGAAGGCCCAGATTGTCCCCATCCTGCGGGGGCATCAACTCCTCGGCTTCGTCAACGGCGAGAGCACCCCTCCGGCATGCCTCATTCCTGCCTTCACCGCTGAAGGGGCGGAGATGGTGATCAACCCAGCCCACACGGTCTGGCACGCCCAGGACCAGCTGCTCCTTGCCGGGATCCTCTCGACGCTCTCGCCCGACGTCATCGCGCGCACGCTGAACTTCACGACCTCGGCGCAGATATGGGCGGCACTCGAGCGCATGTACACCTCGCAGTCTCGCTCTAGGATCATGCAGCTCAAGAGGCAGCTCACGCATGCCCAGAAAAAGGACATGAACATGGCTGATTATTTTGGCCGTGTCAAGGGTCTTGCTGACCAGCTTGCTGCGGCCGGCAGCCACGTCTCGGATGATGATGTGATCGACTACTTGTTCTCAGGCCTTGACAACTCGTACGACGCCCTCGTCACATCAATCAATCTGCTGCAGGCCAGCGGCGGCGTTTCTCTTGATGAACTGTACTCTCACATGCTGAGTTACGAGGCACGTCAGGAGAACAACAATACTGGGTACCAGCTCTCGGCCAACCTTGCCGGCAGGAGCAGCGGCAACCGGGGCGGCGGCTCCGGTGGCCAAGGCGGCTACCAAGGACGTAACCGCGGCAACGATGGCCGTGGGAATCAAGGAGGCTATCAAGGCCGCAAGGGCGGCAACGGCAGCAACAACAACACCTCCGGCAACAACAACGGCAGTGGCGGCAACGGCGGCGGCAGCGGAAATCAGCGCGGCTACAATAGGAGGAACTCCAACTCCGACCGCCCACGTGCGCCATGCCAAATCTGCAACAAACCCGGTCATGGTGCACGTACGTGCCATGACCGCTACAACCACAACTCTCAGCCGGAGGACGCCCGCTTCGCCAACAACATCTCCGCCGGCTCACCGGCGCGTGGTACATGGACTCCAGTGCCACTGACCACATCACTGGTGATCTGGACAAGCTGCACATGAGTGAACAGTACACCGGCAAGGACCAAGTGCACGCTGCAAACGGAACTGGTATGGCTATTACCCATGTTGGAAAAGCACTTCTTCCTACACCGCATGCATCCCTTGCCCTTAATGATGTTCTTTGCGTTCCACATACAACTAAAAATCTTCTATCTACTCATCGACTCACCACTGATAATAATGTTTGTGTTGAAATTCATCCATTCTATTTTCTTATCAAGGACCGGGCTTCGAAGAAGGTTCTACTTCGCGGAACTAGCGAGGGGGGTCTATATCCTGTTCATCCCCATCAGTCCAGTAGGGATAAGACGGCGCTTTCTGCCTCCACCAAGCCCAGTCATGATCGGTGGCACTGCCGTCTCAGCCACCCCTCTTCAAGGATCGTAGATCATGTCTTAGGCAATTTCAATCTGCAGTTTAGTCGTGAGTCGAATAAAGAACATGTGTGTGATGCATGTCAGCAAGGGAAGAGCCATCAGCTTCCTTATGCTAGCTCCACTAGGGTTACTTCATTTCCCCTTGAACTTGTTTTCTCTGACGTTTGGGGGCCTGCGTGCACCTCGTCAGGAGGTTTCAGTTATTATGTGAGTTTCATAGACGATTTTAGCAAGTTTACTTGGTTGTTCTACCTTAAGCATAAATCTGATGTTTTTAATATTTTCCATCGCTTTCAAGCTCATGTTGAACGCCTCCTCAATCGCAAAATCCTACATATCCAAACAGATTGGGGAGGGGAATACCACAAGCTAAATGCTTTCTTTCAAAACATTGGTATTGAACACCATGTATCTTGCCCACACACCCACCAACAAAATGGGTCAGCAGAAAGAAAACACCGTCATGTTGTCGAAACCGGACTCACCTTACTAGCCCAAGCCTCTATGCCCTTACGTTTCTGGGATGAAGCGTTCCACACTGCATGCTTCCTCATTAATCGTCTTCCCAGTCGTACTATCGGTATGACCACACCTCTACAACGATTGTTCGGCACTGCTCCAGATTACACTTTTCTTCGAACCTTCGGGTGCGCCTGCTGGCCGTGCCTTCGTCCATACAACAATCGTAAACTCCAGTTCCGTTCAAAACGTTGTGTTTTTCTTGGATATAGTAGCATGCACAAAGGGTACAAATGTCTCCACGTGTCATCCGGCCGGGTCTATATCTCGCGAGATGTCGTTTTCGACGAACAAGTTTTTCCTTATGCCGATCCATCACAGTCAGACTCGCTACCTTCATCCTATGATGAACTCCGGCTGCTTGCATCTCCGGCTTCGTTCGATCCTACTGTTCCGAACAATGCGGTGGATGAGGAATCTTTTTCCATGGGTAATACTGCACCTTCTTCGTCTAACGCGCTGCAGAATGATCCGAGTTTGGTTGCTGTTTTTCCTGTGCAGGCACCCACAATGACGCCCACAAGCAATACGAGTCACGTTGATCACTCCATGCATGCACCGGTCATGCATGAACCGAACCCAGGGTACTCCGGCCAGCTCGGCTTTGGCCATGCCTCTCCTGTGCGATCTGCTGCCTCGCCCAGTGCCGCCTCTCGGCAGACCTTCGCTGAGCAGGCCACTGATGGGGCGCCTTCTCCTGGGCTCTCCCAACAGCCGGGTCCACCGTCTGCACCGCCGTCGGCAACGGCTGCTCCTGCCACCGAGGATGCGCCTCCTCGCTATGCCACTCGCACCAGTGACGGCACTCGCCGTGAGAAGGTGCGCACGGATGGCACTGTTCCATATGTCACTCACCGACGCCGGCGGCATGCCTCGCTGGCCATGGTTGAACCAGCTAATCACCTTGATGCTCTTGCTGATGAGAATTGGCGTGCTGCCATGGACTGCGAATATCAAGCTTTGCTCAAAAACCGTACCTGGCATCTTGTTCCTCGCCCAGCTCGTTGCAACCTCATTGACTGCAAGTGGGTCTTTAAACTGAAGTACCGAGCTGACGGGTCAGTTGATCGCCATAAGGCTCGTTTGGTTGCTAAAGGATTCAAGCAACGCCACGGCGTCGATTATGTAGAGACGTTCAGTCCAGTCATTAAGCACACCACTATCAGGTTAATCTTGTCCATTGCAGTCTCTCGCGGCTGTGTGCTTCGTCAGTTGGACGTGCAGAATGCGATTCTCCATGGCATTCTCGAAGAAGATGTTTACATGAAGCAACCTCCTGGGTATGTTGATCCACAGCTTCCGCAACATGTGTGCAAGTTGGATAAATCCCTCTATGGTCTGATGCAGTCCCCACGTGCTTGGTTTTCTCGGCTCAGTAGCAAGCTTCAGGAGCTTGGTTTTCGCCCCTCTCTCGCTGATACATCATTGTTCATTTATCAGCAAGGGGGAGTAACCATGTATATGCTGATTTATGTTGACGATATCATTATCACTGGGTCGTCACCTCGGGCTCTAGCTGCACTTGTTCGAAATCTGCAAGAAGCATTTGCACTGAAGGATCTAGGCGATCTCCATTATTTTCTGGGTATAGAAGTACAATGCCAGGGGGAGTCTATGCTGCTGAAACAGGCTAAGTACACATCGGATCTCTTGAGGAGAGCCGGCATGACAGATTGTAAGCCAGTCACTTCGCCCATGTCCACCTCTGAGACACTCACTCGAGAAGGAGGACGACTATTGTCCCCGGAAGGGGCCACGAGATACAGAAGCATCGTAGGGGCGCTGCAGTACTTAACTTTGACACGCCCAGACATCAGCTATGCTGTGAATAAAGTGTGCCAATACCTTCACTCGCCAGCAGAGGAGCACTGGACGGCCACGAAACGCATCCTCAGGTACTTGAGATACACCGCAGACATAGGGCTGAAAATCACCAAATCTACATCCACCATGCTCAGCGCCTTTTCAGACGCTGACTGGGCCGGCTCGACTGATGACCGGCGTTCTACGAGCGGATTCGTAGTATTCTTCGGCCCTAACTTGGTGTCCTGGAGCGCAAGGAAACAAGCGACGGTGTCTCGATCAAGTACCGAGGCTGAGTATAAGGCACTCGCAAATGCAATGGCGGAGTTGATCTGGCTTCAGACTCTTCTTGGCGAGCTTGGCATACCGCAATGGCGACCGCCGGTGTTGTGGTGTGACAACATAGGAGCGACATATTTGTCGGCCAATCCAGTATTTCATGCACGCACCAAACACATCGAGGTCGATTTCCACTTCGTCCGTGAAAGAGTAGCTCGCAAGGCGCTGGACATACGGTTTGTGTCGTCACAAGATCAGCTAGCTGACGGACTAACCAAACCAGTTGGAGCTGCACCACTTCGGCTTCTACGACGCAACCTCAATCTCTCGGGAGCTGAGTTTGAGGGGGAGTGTTAGCGGATAGAGCCGATGACAGCTGGTAATTAGTTATGATCAATAGGTTGTTATTTGTTCGTGTTTATCTCCTGTAGATCCTGCACCCCGATCGTTATCTTCTGTTGTAAAACGATTCGGTGGTGGTTGTTGACAACCTGTATAAATACCAAAGCCAGCGCCATCTGTTGATGTGCGATCCAATCTATCTCCTGAGTTTACAAGACAGACATTGGTCAAAGTGACCATGTCTCCAATGAAAAGTAGATTCCCAATCCAACCAGCCATTCCCTTATCAATCTTTTCCTCAAACATCAGAATACTGATAGATATTGCTTTATGGATAGCTTTATGCATCACATTTGATATTCTAAAGCTGGGTCTGCATGCGAAGAAGACTTGTCAAGTTGCGTCTATGCCAGTCCAAGCCAAAGAGATGTAAAAGAGCAATGCCTATAATAAATATAGAAAAAAAGTCTATCCTAAACTCCAAGTTGTGGTGCTTGGTCTAACTTTAACGCGGGACAACTATGAAATTGTCCACATTAAACCCTGAAACTTTCTAAAACTGTATAACTGAAATCCTAGCTGATTTGACGGATAAAACTCTAGCCGATATTCGCTCAGGATATCCAGTCTAGTGTATGAGCAGCGTGGTGCAACTAACCACACATGTTCGACAGAATGACACAATTTTAGAATTCAACTAAATTTAATGAAATTTGAGTGGATGTGACATAATTTGGCATTCCAGTAGTGAATACTCATACGAGTTCTTTGTCAACCCAGCTACCATGCGAAAAAATGGAACCAACTTTTCATTTGGGGAAATAATACGACGGGATAAAAGTTATCACAATGTCGCAACTAAAAGCTATAAAGTTTTAGGAAGAATTTTGTAAGTGGGATACTGGCTAGTTGTTACGACTTCATAAATAAATAGAGGAATCCATGGAATTTCATAGCAATGGCTTGTTAGCTGGCACACGCGGTAGAATTTTTTGACAATCCATGAAAGTACCATACTGTGTGCTTCTTCCCTTTTAAGACTCGGTGACCCAAGAGAGTTTGGACTGTGAACCAGGAGATAGATCCCAGACAGTCAAAAGAAGACGCCCAATGCAATGGAACTCCGGCTGGTCCACCCTGAAGAATCCAGGTATTCTCAAAGTCTCCTTGGTACAAAGTCCAGTCTCCAACCGGGCCATATGAGCCAACCAACATTGTTTTGTACGTTGACCACGCGTGAGGACCCTATATTGTGCTTGCATATAAATACGAGGACCTCCGCACCCTTGTCGTCTCACCGCAGCACCAACCAAGAAAAAGAAAGAGACCAAACGAACAACCACTGACCTCGATCAGCGCCGCCATGGCCTTGTGGAAGAAGAGTGGCAGCGAGCCATCAGCGCTGGGCGCCACGCCGGGGGGGGGGGGGGGGGGGGGGGGGGGGGGGGGGGGGGGGGGGGGGGGGGGGGGGGGGGGGGGGGGGGGGGGGGGGGGGGGGGGGGGGGGGGGGGGGGGGGGGGGGGGGGGGGGGGGGGGGGGGGGGGGGGGGGGGGGGGGGGGGGGGGGGGGGGGGGGGGGGGGGGGGGGGGGGGGGGGGGGGGGGGGGGGGGGGGGGGGGGGGGGGGGGGGGGGGGGGGGGGGGGGGGGGGGGGGGGGGGGGGGGGGGGGGGGGGGTAAAATGCAAGCCATGGTAAGCAAAATAGCTTAATAAAGTATAAACAATTGACTAGGTACCAGCCATGAAGTTACCTGCTCTTATATTGACGTCTTAGTCCGACAAGAATCGGCCTGTCTCAGTCCACACGGGTGACCTAGTGGATACTGCATCTACAGATCTACACACTCCTCAAACTCTTTACTCTATGGTCGCAAGAAGAAATAGACATGAAAGTCTCGATACATGAATTAATGACTGATAACACACGTGCGTTTCTTGTGCATCCACACAACCGGAGATGCCCAATCTTGAAAAACCATATGGTCTGGTTATGTTCTTGTCGATAGAGACCTCCGTTGAATTGGCCTGGCCATTATGTGCTCGTTCACTAGTCATGCGTGCCTTGTTGCTGCAAAACGGCATGCAAAGCACATGTTCCTCTATTGTGGATAATGTATCCGGTGCTCTCAGTTTTAGGATGCTATCCATGGTCCCAACCGAAAAATCATCATAACTTTTGTAAAGTAGATCTAAGGGCCTAAATCATCATAATGTAGCTTCCATTCAGAAGTTGCTTGCCATACATACTGTATGGTGGGAGCACTGGTAAGCTGGCTTGTCAAAAACAAAAAAAAAACTTTTAATAAGGCATGTACTGTATGTGATAAAGTGCTTAATCTTACGTTGTTCTTTCTAGCTAAATAAAATAGAAGCATAGCTTCTTTTTTTTTAGCATCAATAGAAGCATAGCTTTTGTCCTCTTTTCCTCCAAAAGGCCGAACCTGAAAAGCCCAAAAGCCGAAGAGGCGCTTTGCCTTATCTTTTGAAAAAAAGAGTATGATGCCTACAAGGTCGGGTGCGGCTATGTACTGTCCCGCGAAATCACTAATTAAGTAGTACGCTTTTCAAAGGTCACTCCCACCTCCTTAGGTTGCGACTAGTGTTACTTTTTTCTTGAGGAACAAGTGTTGCTTTTGTATCACTTGTCGCACCTGAGAGTCTTTTCTTTTTTTGTAGATTCGCTTATTCAAAACATTTTTAATCTCTTAAACCGTGCGTCGAAATCTCGAACCGTTTTCACCGTTGGATCCCTCGCGTCGAGATCTTCAAAACTAGATCTCATGTTGATAAATTTCGACGAACATTTTCTCACGAAAAAAACAGAACCGGGAGCACGTTATTTCCCTTTTCGAAGTGGCACACGCTTTTTTCCCTTTCCGAGAGGCACGTCCGTGCCTCTCGCGGAAGCAAAACCGTGCCTCCACGAGAAGTAAATCAGTGCCTCTCGCGAAACGAAAAAACACATTTTTTTTTCCTATTCGAAGAGGCATGGCCATGCCTCTGGTGGTCGCAAAACCGTGCCTCCACGAGAAGTAAATCCGTGACTCTCGCGGAACGAAAAAAATGCGTTTTTTTCTTTTTGAAGAGGCACGGCCGTGCCTCTCGCGGACGCAAAACCATGCCTCCACGAGAAGTAAATATGTGCCTCTTGCGATTTTTTTTTTAAAACACGTAATTTTTCCTTTCCGAGAGGCACGACCGTGCCTCTTGCAGAAGCAAAACTGTGCCTCTTGCAGAAGCAAAACCGTGCCTCCACGAGAAGTAAATCCGTACGTTTCGCGGAACAAAAACACACACATTTTTTTTACTTTCCGAGAGGCGCGGCCGTGCCTCCATGAGAAGTAGATCCGTGCTTCTCGCGGAACGAAAAAAAGCATTTTTTTTCCTTTGCGTGAGGCACGGCCGTGCCTCTCGCGGAAGCAAAACTGTGCTTCCACGAGAAGTAAATCCGTGTTTCTCGTAGAACGAAAAAAATGCATTTTTTTTTCCTTCCGAGAGGCACAATAGTGCCTCTCGCCGAAGCAAATCCGTGCCTCCATGAGAACTAAATCCGTGCCTATCATGGAATGAAAAAAACATGTTTTTTTTTGCCAATTTTTTTGATCTTTTTTTGGTCCAAATTCTTAGAAAAATCGGGGAAACAGAAAAGCCAAAAAATCATCTAAAAGCCGAAAACGCGTACAGAAAAATAAAAATAAAAAACAAAATCCGGAGGGAGTGCCCAGAGTGCGACACGTGGCGGTGGCGTGCTCTCATCCCACTCTATGTGACCCTTGGGATGTGTTCGGTTCGTGGAATTAAGTAGAACGTCAGGGATCGGTCCCGTACCTGGCACCGATTTCGCCGCTAATCCAACTTTTCATTAGCATCAGGTTGATAGGTCGTGGAGCAAAATCGGAGTTCGTATGCAAAAATTACAGCTGTTTTACCGAGACCGCTCCAACAGAGTTCAGCACTGCGGAAATCACATTTCCACGGTGTTAATCTATGTTCCGATTCGATCAATCTCATTGATCTTCGTGTGCTGCATCCGGATTTATGTTCCACTGTCTACCCCGATGACGGAAACCGACCGGTAGAGGTAACTCGTGTCACGACCTCCGCGTCACGATCACGGAAACAATATCACGAAACCAACCATCAACACTGACGTGCGCGGCCAATCTCATCGACCCGCACCTGAACCAATCTACATATCTCATATGCATATCATCGAATCTATAACCACACAGCGGAGGCTCTGATACTACTGAAGGAACACGCGGTACGCTACGCTAGCGCCAAATCAAAATTTTCTACCGCGCACCCAAGATCATGCTGCTGGAAATAGATCACAGGATCGGGTTTACCACTAGACACGCAGTCACCGCAGCGGAAGTAGAGTTGTTAATGTGTGTAGTCGATCTCCCGGCCCGTCTCCTCCTCGCATCGCCGATCTCCCGCGAACAGCGAAGACCCGCGAACGGTGATCTCCCGCGAAAGGCGCCGCACGGTTCCCTCGAACGGTTCGTCCAAGCACCGCAGATGCGATGCCTCCAAGGTATACAAACGTACGGGGAGCAGCGTCGAGCGGCAGACTGCTAGGTCCGGTCGCGCGGCATGGGTGGCGGCGGCGCCTCTTACGGGGTGGAAAAAGATCAACTCTAAGTGGTGCGCCCACTCCCCTTTATATAGACCTCCGAGGTGGGCTCAACACTTGAGCCCAAAGGAGTCTGCTTCCATTTTCCACTCGGATCCAATCCAAATGGGATGTAGCCCCTTAAGTGTGTGACCCTATAGGTTCACGTACACATGGACACGACCAGAGTCAATAGTTGGTAGTGGCTCCTAGCAGAACGTGCCAACTCCCATGTGTGCATAAAGTCGTTTGACGAACCTCGACAATGCGCCATGTGCAACATTC
Organism: Thinopyrum obtusiflorum; assembly: GCA_036873465.1. Classification (NCBI taxonomy): domain Eukaryota; kingdom Viridiplantae; phylum Streptophyta; class Magnoliopsida; order Poales; family Poaceae; genus Thinopyrum; species Thinopyrum obtusiflorum. The sequence continues at coordinate 21,996 of JAAAWM010010617.1, forward strand.
CTTTTGCCTCACGATATTTGTTGTCGAGCTCAAGGCAAGTACTTGTCACCCTTGTGATAGCTCGACCTCTCTTCTCGAAACCGTGATATAGATTTCTGAACTGGGTTAACACTTAACCCAAGTCGCATGGCCATGCTTTCCGAATCTGATCACTTGAGAGGGCCCAGAGAATATCTCTCCATATAGGAGGGGCAAATCCCATCTTGGTCAACCATGCCTCGCGGCATGCCTCACGACTCACCCGAAAGCTACCTTTATAACTACCTAGTTACGGAGTAGCGTTTGATAGACCCTAAGTTAGTCGATCCTCATCCCGAGAACATGCGAGGACCTCAGGTCTAGGACATGGCATAGACATTGTACTTGAGACTAACAGATGACAATATCTCGCTGCGTCTCAAAGTGGGTCTGTCCGACTCGGTGATCTCCATCCCCAAGTCCATACTATCGATTTAGCATCTCCATGCACATGACTTGTGAAACATAGTCATCAACCGAGTCGCATACTAGTGAAGGATATGTGTCCGCATAACCTTATCAACTAGGGACAATTCGAACGATCATCATACAATACATAGTTCCACAAACAAGTCACATACTTATTGATACATATCATTGATGATGTTCAAGGACAATACAAAGGACTCATGAATACATAGGGAAATATCATCATCACATGATTGCCTCTAGGGCATATCTCCAACATATATATGTTCATGGTAAGGGATAGTTTGAGCTTTGAAAATTGAACTGTATCACTGCAATACCAATCTCACAAGATGGTGACTTTCTGAAATACATGAAACTACATGGTAGCTACATAGTGAGCATGTGCTTCTACTATTCGAATATTTGGATGGCAGATAGTTCTGAGATTGATAGTGCTTCAAATCATTCCGAAACTATGTGTGGTGTCCCCATGTCCCTACTGATTCTTATGAAGCACTCTACCGAAGATAGAACTAGCCTGAAGATAAAAGCAAAACTGTTGACTAAAAGGTGTGTGTAACCACTTAGCATTTCTTCAAGACTTAGATTTTAGGAGGAAATAAAATATACATCACAGTGATTCTAGTCTCATTACATGTATCAAAAGGTGAAGTCTTTTGATACTTGTCTGCAAACATGCAACATACAAGCAGTATTGTATTTTTCTCTTATGAAATACATGATTCTCCTCCCATATTCACTAATGAAATACTTAAGACATAGGGGGAGATAGCGAGATAAATCGTCACCTTGGCAACAGGGGGAACCAAATCGAACCAAATCGGAATCAAGCTTCTTAACGATGGCGGCCAATGATGCACAGCGAGACTCTCCAAAGATGCCATCCATGTTGAACATGCCCGAGCTAAAGGCGTAGCTACTTGGAACAAATAGAATCAATCCCATGGTGCACCAGCTGGGTCGTTGCCGTCCAACTCAAGCCTGGCCATAATAATATTGGCAGGTCAGTAATAAGAATAGTCAACTTCTGATAAAATAAAAAGGAAAAAAAGATTTCAAAATCTATTGCTAGCAAGTAACCAGCATCCTCTACAAGCATAAAACAACCTCTTTTGTGCTTGTGCCCTACATGATAGATACTACGAGTATTTTCAACCATCTGTAATATTTGCACTATATTGATCCAAGGGCTGGCAAGAATCGATGATCCCAAGCGGACATGCAAGTAAATTTGAAAAGAATACCCTCGCAACGGCGCTAGAAAAATTAGAGCTAAAAAAGAATCCAAGGTTGCGGCAAATTTCGAGCTTCAGTTTTAGTTTTTGTACCGGGTTCTTCGGATGCCATCTTAGTGTGAAAATTTGCAATCACCTAGAAAAGCCTTTCATCTTTGACGTATAAAAAAAATTCATTTTTTTTCAAATTTATTTAGCATTTCATTTGAATATACTGTCCATTTTTCTTAGCCTTTCTTTTGAATTATTTGGATTGCTTACCACATGTGTCACGTGGTCTTTTGAGCGGTTTTGAACGTACTGTTCAAGGAGAAGAGATGAGCTCGGGGATCAGAGTTGGATTCCCGGTTACTTTTCCCCTCGTTTTTTTGGCCACCATGCAAGGAACCTAGCTAGTCCGCACCCCTTTCGATGGCCCAATATTTTGGACTTCTTTCACACGACCACCGCTCCTCACAGGTCAAAAAAGAGCCGCCAAGTGCAATAAACTCGCATCCACCCCGAAGGATCATCGAGGTCGGGCCATGGCCACGAGACTATCCACGCCATGACTTTGACCACCTACGTATGCAGCACACGTCCTGCTCCTGCTGCGACTAGATCCACGATCAAATGGGCGGGGCCCCTTCTACTTCCCGGCCGTATAAATGTACTGGCTCGGCTTCATCATCTCCCCGCAGCGCCAACCCAAGAAACCACCGCTCGCCGCAGCTCCAGGTCTCTCCAAGTTCGAGGCGATCGAGCGGCCTGACCTGTTCTTATTCACCGCCATGGCATGGAGGAAGAAGAACGGCGGTGAGTCGTCGTCATCGCCCGGCGCCTCGCCGTGCCGCGACGATGAGCGGGAGAAGGTCCCCAGAGGGCACGTCCCTATGGTCACCGGCTGCGGCGCGCGCGTGGCGGTGCCGGTGAGGCTGCTCCGGGACCCGTGCATCGCGGAGCTCCTAGACATGGCGGCGCAGCAGTACGGCTACGGCCAGCCGGGCGTGCTGCGGATCCCGTGCGACGCCGGGCACTTCCGCCGGGTCGTCGACGGCGCGCTGCACAGAGCCGACTAGGCGCCCGGCGTCATTAGAGCATGTGTGAAACTGTGAATACATATGCAGCAGCGCCAGCGTAGAAGAGTATAGTTGGATATATGAAGTCTGTTCTTTGATTGATCAGTTCTTTTGTACACGAAAGCACGAGGAACGTGACAAATTTGTGTCAAATTTGAAGTGCTCACTCCACTTGCAAAAGAACGATCTCAATTGTGTCTGACGAGACATTGAAATCACAACCCAAATCATTAGTTGCACGCGTTTGCTATTCATTGGGCACCATGGCCAGTCACGGCATCGCCCACGGCAGCGAGGCGGAGGTTTAGTGGGACCAGGACTGGCGATTTACTAGCGGAGGAGGCAGCAAGGCATGAGAGGTACCATCGCGGGCCGCAGGTGGTTGGGCCCTAAGTTTGGTTTGTTGGGTGAGAGGAGGACGAAAGGCTCTCGGCCGATGGATTACGATCGGATGGTACAAAAAAGTGACTGGACCCAAAATAGAGGGAAAGAAATTAGCCCACTGGCAAATAGTCGACCCCCAGTTACAAGTGTCCATCTTTTTGCTTTTTGCCACCATGATATCTCTAAGAAAATGCTTTTTTTCAATGTCAAAGTGATGGTGAAAATTAATAATGTCTAGTTGTGTCATTTGTCATCCAAAAGATCAAGATAGCTTAGAGATCCAAAATCTAAATAATAAAAAACACCGTGTCCCTCGTGTATTTATCCCTGGGTGAAAATTTGTTAGCTTTATATTTCTGCTAGCTGCAACCATTGTTGAGGAAATCGTTAACTGGTAGCTGCTCGGTTGGCTGGCAAGTAGGGGATTAATAGTCTAATCGGCAAGTTATTCCATTAATCGGATGATTTATCAGTTTATCGGCTACTCGCTGACCCTATAAGTATGGATTAATCGGCAAGTTAAATGGTTAGCCGGATGAATTCTTGAACAGGGGTTGTAGCTGCTTTTGGCTTGCGCCGACACCTTGTAAACTGTGTGGATGCGTTGGTTTCTGCCTTGGCTTAATTAAAAGTTGGGGCGGGAGGAAACCCCTTTCATTTGAAATAAAAACATTATGTCCTTAATTAAATAGTTGTTCAAACTTCCTATACTAAGAAACAGGCATACCAAATCAACAACATAATAAATATGTGGGATCCAATGACATCACCCACGTTCAACGGAAACGCGTGAATTCACACTTTTAGACCAGTTCGGTGAAGGTGAAGCAAATTTTCTTTCGTTTGAAAACCTTCGCTATCGAAGATGGCTCAATGTTAAAACGAAGACTGACTTAGTTGGAAAATGCCTCCCAGCGTGTGTCCAATATCATGGGCTTTTTCAAACTGTGTGCTATAAAGACATCACGGTTGCAGAATTTTGTATCTCACTGGTGCCAAATGTGATTTCCGAGAGGATTTAGTAGGTCGTTGACTGATAGCATGGAACGTTGTACTAGAATGATTAGATTCCATTTAGTTGTCACAATGTTTTAATTTAGAATAGAGCAAAATTCTCAGCTAACTTGATGTGCCAGGCTCACGTTCATCGTGATTGTGATCTCGTTATCAATAATTTTTGTAAGATGAAATTCTCTCTAGATTTAAAATTTTCTTGTGATACCCTCGCAAAGGGGTGACTATAATGAGGAATAATCCCGTGAAGCATAATAGGCACATGAGTGAATGGTGTTGCTTTTTCTATAAAGATGAAACAAATAAACAACTTTTCTTTGAATGCATGCAAGTTCACTCGCTCCATATAGTCTTATCTCTCATGTAAGCTCTAACTCTATCCACATTGAAATGTTCCGTGCATGTATGGTAATTGGTTGTGTGGGGGGTATACAAACAAGGCTTAGCGATTAGAGCACTGCTACAGGGACGGCAAATTTCCAGCCGAAATATGGACAATGGATCAAATCATCCGTTGGATTCCATCTTTTCACAAATCAACACCGTGGAAGACGGGCATCGTCCAGATTTTATCCATGAAGTGTCGTGTGTAGAGTACTTTCTTAGCGATTAAATCTTGGTGTGAACGGCGGTCCTCTGTTGGGTGTTACGGTTATGCATGCATTATGTAGTTTTTGCCCCCCAGAAAATGACTTCTTCTCCATTATAGGTTGTCATTATGTACCTCGTGTTTTTGTATTTTGGGTGTTTCTTGCTTCGGCCTATGGAGCAGCAGCCCATTAGTATAGTTAGGCCAGTACTTAACCAATGCGGGGGAGATGGTTGTAGACATCAGATCCGACGAACTGAAAAGTCTAGATTATCAAAAGGGTGGCCAGAAATGCAAAATGCGGAAAGGACTTGCTTTAGGCTCAGTTTTATTGTTCTAAATATCCTGGTCAAAAAGTCTATCCTTAGTGATTTCTCAAAAAAGAGAACTTCTTTATAGTAGCGGCTTGTTAATCATCAATACCTCTTATATACAATTTTTTTTACAGAAAATTTGTTAAAAAATATATAGTGAAAACAAATTCCTACAGTTTTGCGTAAGAAAAAACTACAGACAAGGCAAAACAGCCAACAAACCGTGAGAGGCGAACCGTGGTACATCAGGTGGTTAGATTTCTTATTATAGCAAAACCAAGATGATGTACCGGTTCACTATCTCAAAGATGCTTATAGAGATAGGGTGTGTGTGTGCGTGTTCATAAGGCTAAATGTATGTGCATGTATATAAGCATATGCGTATGTAGCGTGTTAAAAACCCGGAAGACCCGACTTGTTCAACCATGCGCCGAACCTACGTACTGCGCACCACTTGCCGTAAGAAACAGTGGCCCGAGACTACTCCGGACCGCTATACTCCACGTCAAAAGAAGCCGCCAACTCCAGGTGCAATAAACTCCCATCCACCCCGAAGGATCGAGGGTCGGCCATGGCCACGACTAGTCGACTATCCACGCCATGGCGTTGACCGCTATTCTTGGAACGTATTACACGGGCCCCGTCTTGTTCCCCCATATATATGGATACTGGAGTAGCTCGGCATCTTCATATCCCTGTGTCTTCAAGCTCGAGGCTATCAATCAGCCATTTAACCTGTCCTAACCTTATTGATCGCCATGGCATGGGGGAAGAAGAACAGCGGCGATTCGTCGGCGTCGCCCAGCACCTCGCCGTGCCACGACGACGAGCGGCAGAAGGTCCCGAGAGGGCACGTCCCCATGGTCACCGGCTGCGGCGAGCGCGTGGTGGTGCCAGTGAAGCTGCTCGGGGACCCATGCATCGCGGAGCTGCTTGACATGGCGGCGCAGCAGTACGGGTACGGCCAGCCGGGCGTGCTCCGGATCCCATGCGACGCCGGACACTTCCGTCGGGTCGTCAACAGCGCGCTGCACAGAGCCGACTAGGCGCCCAGCGTTGGAGATGCCCTAAACAGATCACTCTCGTGGTATTTGGCCACTTTACATGATATATTCAGGTGGGGAAATCATCCACCCGCCCCCCTCCTCATTTCTAAACTTTTTTGCTTAAGATTTAGCGACTTGTTAATTCCGAACTCCTCTTATATGCATTTGTTTCCACACATTCCTAGATTTTACCAGAAAAAAATCTACGAATTAGGCAAATAGGCAGCAAACTCCATTTTCGGGTAAACTGTGAGGCGTGACTTGTTCAACCATGCAATAAACCTACCCCGCACCCCTTGCAGTAAGAATCAGTGGCCCAAGACTGGAGGCGACCAAAGATACCACCGATCCCTCTACGGGTCAAAAGAAGCCGACGCCAAGTGCTAAACTAACATCCACCCCGAAGGATCCATGGCCACGACGATCCTCGCCATGACGTTAACCTTAGGCACTCCTTCCTGCCACTACTAGACGACTACATGCATTGATGCATCTTGCTCCCCATATAAACGTACTGGAGTGGGGGGGGGGGGGGGGGGGGGGGGGGGGGGGGGGGGGGGGGGGGGGGGGGGGGGGGGGGGGGGGGGGGGGGGGGGGGGGGGGGGGGGGGGGGGGGGGGGGGGGGGGGGGGGGGGGGGGGGGGGGGGGGGGGGGGGGGGGGGGGGGGGGGGGGGGGGGGGGGGGGGGGGGGGGGGGGGGGGGGGGGGGGGGGGGGGGGGGGGGGGGGGGGGGGGGGGGGGGGGGGGGGGGGGGGGGGGGGGGGGGGGGGGGGGGGGGGGGGGGGGGGGGGGGGGGGGGGGGGGGGGGGGGGGGGGGGGGGGGGGGGGGGGGGGGGGGGGGGGGGGGGGGGGGGGGGGGGGGGGGGGGGGGGGGGGGGGGGGGGGGGGGGGGGGGGGGGGGGGGGGGGGGGGGGGGGGGGGGGGGGGGGGGGGGGGGGGGGGGGGGGGGGGGGGGGGGGGGGGGGGGGGGGGGGGGGGGGGGGGGGGGGGGGGGGGGGGGGGGGGGGGGGGGGGGGGGGGGGGGGGGGGGGGGGGGGGGGGGGGGGGGGGGGGGGGGGGGGGGGGGGGGGGGGGGGGGGGGGGGGGGGGGGGGGGGGGGGGGGGGGGGGGGGGGGGGGGGGGGGGGGGGGGGGGGTACTGTAGTAGCTCGGCATCTTCATCACCCCGTCCGTAGCGCCACCGAAGAGACCCAAGCCCTCAAGCTCGAGGCGATCGATCAAGCAGTCTCTGACCTCTTCTTAATTTCTTACTGATCGCCATGGCACGGGAAAAGAAGAACGGCGCGAGTCGTCAGTGCTCGCCATGCCACTTCGACGAGCGGCAGAAGGTCCCGAGAGGGCAGGTACCGGCTGCGGCGAGCGCGTGGTCGTGCCCGTGAGGCTGCTCCGGGACCCATGCATCGCGGAGCTGCTTCACATGGCGGCGCAGCAGTACGGGTATGGCCAGCCGGGCGTGCTGCGGATCCCATGCGATGCCGGGCACTTCCGCAGGGTCGTCGACGGCGCGCTGCACAGAGCCGACTAGCCGCCCGGCCCGGCCGGCCTGACACGTCAAGAGAGCATGTGTGGAGCTGCCTCTACATATGCAGCGTCGACAGTGTAGATGGATGTATACATGTAGGTGGATATATACGTATATAGACATGCATGGTCACACAGGAAGCAACACATCTTTTGTTAAAAAAATGCTATTTTTTTATCATCAGCTACAAAAAGATTTTGATTATCAAAAGCATCTTGAGCTTCCACATCCGTCTATACCATATCAGGGTCAGGCCTTAAGCTGTAAATATAGATCTCGAACAGTAAATGGTACTCCCTCCGTCCCATAATATAATAGCGTATTTACACTAGTGAGGTGTATATCGCTACCAATTCTCCAAGTCACCCTGTCAGGGTCATCAGATAAAACAACATCATCCACCAAAGCTTTTAATTCTTCAAATGAATTTCATCTCATCTTCCTGTTAATAGCACTGTTGGTTTTATTCGGATTTGCTGTAGTGTCGAAAGAGCACGAAAATTTGGGCGCACCTTGCGCATGTAAGCATATTGAACCCCAAAAAATTTCAGGTTTTTTTGAAAAAAATTTAGCATTTACTGTTGATCAGGCGGTTTTGACCCGGTCAACGCCCTCAAAATCTGGTTTAGAACCAAACTTATACGGTTTTGAAACTTGAGGGACCAAATGTATACCAAAAAATCTTGAGGGACCAAGTCTATACTTTCTAGGAACTTGAGGGACCAAAAACATACTTTTCTTTTTTTTTTGTTAACAGGTTCCACCACACATCTTCCGTCTTTTCTACTCCCTCTGTCCCATAATATAAGACATTTTTTGACACTAGTGTAGTGTCAAAAGACATCTTACATTATGGGACGGAGGGAGTAGTTTCCAAAGCCACTTGCAAAGAGTATATAGCAAAAAACTACCACATTATTGGCTAGGGCTACAGAAAACTATCACTTTTTTTAACTTTCCAAAATGCTACCACAAAATTGGTTCGCCGTTCCAAAAAACTACCATGTCACACTAATGACGATGTTGATTAACTTTAAACATTATTATGACAGCTCGGGTCCACTCGTCAGTTTGACCGTTAGGTTGACCATTGACAAGTTATGACAGGTAGGGCCCAAATATTTTTTGACATACAATCAGGTCCCTACAATAAAAACTAAAAGCAATCAGGCCCCTGAAAAAAAGAAAAAAAGCAATCGGCTCCCTGAAAAATTAAAAAGAAGCAATCGGGTCCTCGACAGCGAGCTCCTCGCCGGAGCCGGCCAACACCACGCCTGCGAGCTCGTCGCCAGGGCCGGCCAGCACCAAGTCCGGAGTATATGGCTGCTGGTTGCGACAGCCGTGACTGGCGGGAAGCAGCGGCGGCGGGCTGGAACCGGCCGTGCTCCCTGGCTGCTGCCCGCCCGTGCTCGAGCTGTCCGGCAGGACGGAGCTAAGCGGCGGCGACGCGGAGCTCCTCCTCCTTTCTGTTGCGACAACCGTGGCCGGAGGTAAGCAGCAGCAGGCAGCGGCGGCGTGCTGCTCCCACCCGTGCTCGAGCTCCAGGAGGCGAGGACGCTGTCCATGTCCATGGCGTGGTGGTGGTCGGCCCTGGCGGCGGCGGTCGTGGCTGCACCGGGCGCGGTGGTGGCCGGACCTGGCGGCGGCGCTCCCATAGCGTGGTGGTGGCCGGATCTCGCGGCAGCGCTCCCATGGCGTGGTGGTGGCCAGCCCTGGCGGCCGCGCTTCCCATGGCCTGATGGTGGCCGGCCTTGGCGGCGGCCCTCCCCATGGCCTAGTGGTGGCTAGCCCAGGCGACGGCGGCCGTGGCTACGCCGGGCATGGTGCTGGCTGCGCCGGGCGCCGGAGTGATAGCTCGGGAGAGATAGGAAGAAGAGGGAGAGAAGGAAGATAAGGGAGAGAGAGAGCACTTACATGTGGGACCCACATGTAAGTTAACGGTCAAACAAACGGTTTGTTTAGGAGCGGGCCCGACATGTCATTAACCGGATTATTTCTAAATCACATCGTCATTTGGGTTTTTTGGAACAGCGAACCAATTTTGTGGTAGCATTTTAAAAAGTTAAAAAAAGTGGTAGTTTTTCGGACAAAAGCCTGTAATGTGGTAGTTTTTTGCTATATAAACTCCACTTGCAAAGCAAGCATTGATTCGTAGTCTGAAGATCTAGAACGCCACGACAACCACATTCTTTAGGTAAACAAACAGTAGGTCAACTGATCAAGTGATATTTCTTTTTTTAATTTGACTGTCTTGCCAAACCATTCTAGCTCTACTAGAGTTCATCTTCTTCAGGAAACCTTTGGGAGTTTGCAAAAAGGAAAGCATAAATGATGGAATGCTGCTAAGACAGACATTGGTCAAAGTGACCATGTCTCCAATGGAAAGTAGATTCGCAATCCAACCAGCCATTCCCTTGTCAATCTTTCTTTTCCTCAAACATCAGAATATTGATAGATATTGCTTTATGGATGGCTTTATGCACCGCATTTGAGGTTCTAAAGCTGGGTGTGCATGCGAAGAAGACTTGTCAAGTTGCGTTTATGCCAGTCCAAGTCAAAGAGATGTAAAAGAGCAATGCCTGTAAATATAGAAAAAAGTCAATCCTAAACTCCAACTTGTGGTGCTTGGTCTAACTTTAACGCTGGACTACTATGAAATTGCCCACATTAGACCCTGAAACTTTCTAAATCTGTATAACTGAAATCCTTGCTGATTATACGGATAAAACTCTAGCTGATATTTGCTCAGGATATCCAGTCTAGTGCATGAGCAGCGTGGTGCCACTAACCACACATGTTCGACAGAACGACAAAATTTTAGAGTTCAACTAAATTCAATGAAATTTGAGTGGATGTGACATAATTTGGCATTCCAGTAGTGAATACTCATACAAGTACGAAAAAATGGAACCAACTTTTCATTTGGGGAAATAATACAATGGGATAAACATTATCGCAATGTCGCAACTAAAAGCTATAAAGTTTTAAGAAGAATTTTGTAAGTGAGATACTAGCTAGTTGTTACGACTTCATAAATAAATGGAGAAATCCATGGAATTTCATAGCAATGGCTTGTTAGCTGGCGCACGGTAGAATTTTTTTGACAATCCATGCAAGTACCATACTGTGTGCTTCTTCTCTTTAACACTCGGTGACCCAAGAGTTTGGACTGTGAACCAGGAGATAGATCCCAGACTGTCAAAAGAAGACGCCCAATGCAATGGAACTCCGGCTGGTCCACCCTGAAGAATCCAGGTATTCTCAAAGTCTCCTTGGTACAAAGTCTAGTCTCCAACCGGGCCATATGAGCCAACCAACATTGTTTTGTACGTTGACCGCGCGTGAGGACCCTATTGTGCTTGCATATAAATACGAGGACCTCCGCACCCTTGTCGTCTCACCGCAGCACCAACCAAGCAAACGAAAGAAACCAAACGATCAACCACTGACCTCGCTCGAGGCGTGCGCTCGCCATGGCGTCGAGGAAGAAGAATGGCAGCGAGCCATCAGCGCCGGGCCACGGCGAGAAGGTCCCGAGGGGGCACGTCCCGATGGTCACCAGCTGCGGCGAGCGCGTGGTGGTGCCCGTGAGGCTCCTCGCTGTTCCCTGCATCGCGGAGCTGCTTGACATGGCGGCGCAACAGTACGGGTACGGCCAGCCGGGCGTCCTCCGGGTACCATGCGACGCGGCGCATTTCCGGCGGGTCCTGGATTGCGCGCTGCGGAGAGCCGGCTAGGCCTATGCCTAGGCAGTCACACCAAGCGGGAACACATGTGGTGGAGCTGTGTGTATACAGTGGATGAATATAGGTGCACATACATGTAGTCCGTCCTCTTATTTTTTTTGCATTGATGTAGTCCGTTCTTTGATTGGTCAATTCTTATATGGATAGAGCGAAAATCCCTTTTGGTGACCGAGCTCCAACGAGGCCTCCAAATTTAAAATTCAAATTTCATCAAAATCCATATTTTTACGTTTCAAAAAATTCTGAAAAAAAACACAGAAATATATGAAGGCATAACACACATGAATGTAAATTTTCAGGGCAAAATACGTCGAAATGAGGGCTGTGCAAAAAATACAAATCTAGGGCTGTTTAACACATGATACTATTCATCCTCTCAGGCCATAAATTTGTCTTTTTTGTACAGGTCGCAACTCAAGGTATTTCATCATGAATTTTTTACACACATGTGGGTTACATCCTTACAAGCACACATATTTTTTTCCAGAATTTTTTGAAACATAAAATTTTGAATTTGAATTTTTCAAAAAAAAAAGGGCTCCATGGAGCTCGGCCTCCAAAACGCCATTTCTCATGGATAGAGTGCATATATACAATGTAGATGTGTGTGTGTGTGTGTGTGTGTGTGTGCGTGTGCGCGCGCGCGCGTGTGCACATACATACATATTTATGAAAAACGTTTGCAGCTGCCTGGCCGGCCGAAGCTTAGGCCGGCCGAGCGGGCATCGTTGGATCCAGTCACGACCGAAGCACGTGAGTTTAGCCAGGTCATCCCAAGCACGAGCAAAACGCATAGCTGTGGGGGCCCACACACCGCCCATGACCCGGTCTTCTTTCTTATCTACTCGATCCGCATTCCATTTTGAGCCGGGGTGTGCTCGTCGCCATGCCGGCTCGCCTCTCGGTCGGGACACGCGAGTCACCGGTGGGGAGGAGTGCGTAGCCGGGGCGTGCTCGTCGCCATGGCTGCCACCAGCTGTGTGCGCTCCTCTCCATGGCCGCCCACAATTGGGGGTACGCTACGACGGTGTGCATGAGAGGATGCAGGCGATGGCGGGCTGGAACCAGCGAACGATGATGCTGCGACCATGTCTCCATTTTGCTGGAACCGGCTACACAAGGTGCTGGAACCAGATCGCCGGAGTGCTGCAATCACGGTGCCGTTTGCTGGAACCGGCTTCTAGCAGTGCTGGAGCTAGCGCGAGGAGATGCTGGAACTGGCTTCGAGCAGTGCTGGAAGCGGCATGTGCATACGCTGAAAGTGTCGCTACGCGGTGCTGGAATCAGCACGCAGAAAAGCTCGAACCGGTGATGGGCCGTGCTGGAGCCAGCACACAGAGATGTTTGGAACGGGCGACCATGGGTGTTGGAATCAATGTCACCGGCGTGGCGGATGTTGCAACCAGCCGCAGTGATTGCTGGAACCTACATTTTTTTGGTTGTTTTCTCTTTTATTTTTGCTGCAACTCACGGTTAATCCATGTTGTTGTTTTTTTTTGCTGCAACCGCAGAGTGCTAAAGCTGGAACCTTTGTTGTGCGCTGCTGGAAAGGTGCATCGGGTGCTAGAACGAGGGAAGGTGACGACGGTGAACTACCGACCAATGTTGACGGGGAGTCGAGCTGCAAGCTGGGGACGACGGGGAAGCTGCAACAAGGCGGATCTGCATCTCGTGGTGCGGAACCTGTAGCCGTTTTTTTGGAAGAGTTACGACCTGAGCTGTGGTCGTCAGGGGCGAGGCGGGGATGGTGCCGGAGGCCCCTTGTCGACCGGCAGGGTCACCGCTCGCGCACACAATGAAGGCGGAGCTTTGAATGTGTGTCGCATTATAGACGAAGCTTTCTGGATTGGGGGGAGGGGGGGTGGGCAGATCGAACGGTTGTTTTTTGCCAATCGGACAGTGCACGTGCGACGAGCTGAAAGTTTGGGCCGGCGCCCATCACTGACGAATGTAGAAGAGCGAACACGAAATTCGAATAGATACACGAAAGACAACCACCGACCGAATTCTGCGAGATACGCCGGAGACACACCGCCACACGCCCTCCAACGATACTAACCGCGCCATCAGGAAGAGAAGAGGATTGTTAACGCAAGCACAAGTCGTAACGGCCAACCCCGCCCTTTTTTTCTCTAAAATTAGGCAACCTCCTAGAAGTTCCCTAAACTGCAAGCCTGTTCAAGCAAAATAGCTAAAGTAAACAGTTCAACTAGGCAGCAGCCATGAAGTTACATGGATCTTATCTTCTCGAATTGGTCCGACCAGAATCAGCCTGTCTCAGCTGTAAACTTGCATTGAAAAAAAGTAAACACAAGTGACACAATAAAATGTACTTAATACATGAACTCGTGAACATTGTGTACAGGAGAAGTTAATAGAAATAGTGGTCAATTACATCATATAATTTGGTTCTATACTTTTTTGTGTGTATATATCCTGAATGCTACCCCTTTGTGATCAACTCTTTGTCCTTCGAATCAAATGGCACAGCTACTGCCCCTTGTGGAAAAAGAAAGGACTCTGTAATACTCATAAATGTAAAAGGAAAATATCATGTGATGCATCTCAACCTGCGCAAAACAATGTAAAAACCATACATGCTATCTACATACTCTCATTGTCTAGCAAAGCATAAGTAGCTGAGGGACCCTGTACAAAAGAATTGACAATTAGCAAGAAAGAAGCATGCCATCAGCTGTCTAGACAACCATAAAACAATAAGTGACAAAAGCCCCATCAGAATTAGCATTTGCCATCCAGTTTATGAGCTAAAGTTGAGCATTCACCGGTCGATAAAACATATTAAGCATCAGCTATAAAACAAACTCTATTTTCCTAATAAGACAACATAGATATGAAATGCGCAAACTCTATTTTGCCATCCAGTTTATGAGCTAAAGTGGAAAGCTATGGTCACAAATGCATAAATAAGCAATATAGAAAATTAGTTAAACAGATTCTGTTTTTTCCCTTGAAATACCTGAAGGAGCCCGCTAATTCCACGTGTGCTTTGAAAAAAGTACAATGTATTACTTGTTTTAGTCGTGGGCAAACACATTCTGCCTTATAACCTTTGATAATAAGATATACATAGTTTTGAAAAGGATGTGCATTTTTAGAAGCATGTGTATTTTGAAGTAATTTTCTGTGTGAGCAAGGATGCATGGTAAAAATTTATGGCCTTGCATATAAAAAAGAAACAGAGAAGAAAAAGCAATCAAAAAAGGAAAAAAAATACAATGGAGCATAATAGAACCCTTGGAAGCATCTCAGGGGGAAGTAATAGGCCTGTGAAAGCAGTAGAAGACCAGCGTGCAGGGTAGCCTGCTCATAGGCGTGCATAAAACCACATTGCACCGTGTTCCATGAGAAAGCCCTCAGTGACACCCCCTCTGGGGCGGTGTGAAGACACTGTCAAAGCCCGCTATCTTGCTCCCTCCATATGCTCTAGATGACCAGAGAGATAAAAGCGTTCCTAGTTTTCTTTTGCTCACCCTGCATTCTTGACCAAGCATCCTGCCACCAGGCCTGGAGAGCAAGATTAGTAGGAGTGACCTCGTTTCAGAATCATTATAAAAAATAAAAAAAATTACCTAAAGGCCGTCAATAGAAAAGAACACAAAATTCTTGAGTATTCACCGAGGCATCTATATGTAAATCTGGAAGAGACAAAAATCAAAGACATCACAACATAAAACAGGATAGAGAAATTCATCCAGATCACATGGACACACTGGCTGCGTGTATGAGTCAAATGTATACAGAAATGAGACCGAGAGGCCAACTTGTTGCTATTTCAATGCACACAAAGCCGTATCTTGTATGAATCTACAAAATAGCCACACTTTATGAATAAGACGGAGCACAATTCTAAAATATTATTCGATGGAAGCTTTGATTGCAAAACGAACAAAACGGTTATATCTTAGTGTTGTTTGAGGTTTCATAATTCGAGAAGAAAAACATTGTCTTTAACCAACATACAACAATGTAACCATCTATCAAGGAATGAAAAATGTGTGTGTGTGTGGGGGGGTGATTCCTCTTGTAGTGCTCGTTCTGGCCCAAGATGAGCGAGCACCTTGCTGTATGAACCGTGGACACACACGCCAGCTGGCCTGGTTGCACTCGTCCAACTTGACAGCATGCTTCGAGTGCTTGCTCAGGGTGCCCCTACTGGTCTAGTTTCGGACACGGCTCAGGATGAATATGCCAAGCCGGTAGCACGGCTGCCAAGGCTCATCAGAGCCGGGTCTTGAACACGAAGGGCCGGTTGACCCAGCCCTGCCAGGTCTTGAACGCTTACAGCAACAAAGGTGAATATCAGTTTCATCAACGCATTGCACATGTTTTTGTTTATTTGAACTTGGTTGATGGTCTATCCAAAAACGGAAAGCAAATAGTGAGCCGTATGAAGCATGGGTAAGGAACTTCACAAAAAGAAGCTAGCTGACTACAGAAATCAACCTTTTCTTTTCCGTGCCGATAAAAATATCGTTCTATTCAGATATCTGTAAAGATGATCGTGTTAAGGGGAATATTGTCAGCATTGGACTTCCTAACATTAGCATAAAAAAATATGTAACTAACAAAACTCATGCGGTGTACACAGAACGGAAATGTTGGTACAACTTGTTCATCTACTCTAGTAAATATCATTGTAAGAACCAGTTTCCAAGTATTACTAATTTAACAATTGGTGGTCAGGTAGCCACAAAAGCGCAAAACATAACTGAAGAGTAAAAAGTAGCAGACAATGTGGGTCGTAGCAAGAAAAAAAATTCACATGGGTCGCAGAGGAGGATGGGGTTACCAGAGTTGGAGGTCGGAGACGCCGCCATCGCGAGGTAGAGGAGGCTGGTGGCAAGGTGGAGGTAGGGTACCATACTGCTGCACCACCGCTGCTGATGTGTCGTCGTCGCCACTGTAGCAATTCCCATTCTGAGAAATTCACACCGGCAGGCCTTTGCTGTTGCTCTGCCTATTCACTACAGGGGATTATATGCTTATCTTCTGTACAAATAAGTATCTAACATTGGAATTGCATGCTAAGCCAGAGGAAGACATTGAGACGTGCGAATCCATCATCGAAATCATTGAAACCAAAAATGAACATGGTAACAAAGAGCCGTCAATGCCTCCTTTAACTTCAGATTTTGCTCACCACTTGTACCATGGCGGAACATAACAGAATAAATAGGACAATTGTTTGTACAACCGTACTTCTAGTTCTTTTGTTTAGGTATTGTTACAGTTCAAGCAGATTGGGATACAACTATTCTAGCCTTTTGTACATAGCACTTCAGAACCAGTCTGTGTGATGTCTAGAGCCAATTATCATAGGTTCAGTAAAAAAAGGAATTTAACTACCTTCTCAACTCTTAAGAAAGGCCCCATAAGCAATAGCATAATCAACAGTCATCAATTGGATTTCTGTTGTTAGCTGCACCTGCATGACCACAAATGCAGCACATGACTAATTTAAAGTTCAGGCCAAACCATTGAGCATACCTGTGGTCATAGTCAGAACTGAGATCTTGAGGTACATCATGTGCGCGTACACCGGCATGCGCACACTGGCCAGTGCATATCCTATGGCAAACCCACCACCCTACAGAGTTAACGTGGTGAGTTGCTCCACATTCATTCTTCATTCAGTTTGAAAGTTTTTAAAACCTATTTGTGTGGTGCGTATACTGATTTGTGCTGAGAGTACTTGTTGATACATCAAATTGGCAGGAATCAAAATATGAAAATACTTAAAAAAAGACATACATTTATGCAGATCACTAACATATATATATGAACAAAATAGCTTGTTTCTCCAGAAGAGATGAAGTTGATCTTTGGTCTAAAACCGAAAAAGTTCACCTTGGTTATATTCTAGAATAACACATGATTATATAATGCCTTGAGTTGTACCATTGCAAATATGGGATATCTATCACAGAAGGGAATGCAACAGGTAACTACAGGCTAATCAGAACATTATGTCACAACGAAAAGACATGCATATTATTGGGGTTCTGTTTCGTTTGGCAATCTCAGGAAATAATTTGGTAAGATTTATCCATAAACATTAACTGGGCAGCGAAAACAAAAGTCAAAAAGGTTCCTTCCGTGCCAGATTAGCTCATTGTCATAGTGTTACTCAATAGACATGAAATACAAAAAGTGCGCAGTACGATTATTCCTAAAAGTATCTTGCCATGAACAGCTGAGTATTGCCTAAAAATGAATGAATCAATCCGAGTGACAATATGATTAATACCAGAAGCATTCTATGAAATGACCAAACAGCAGCTATTAATAATTAACCTGAAATCATCATGAGAAGACTCTATAGTGGAAATTACTATTTTGAAGGTTATTATTGTGCAACCCAAAATTTCTGCAATGAAATGGGGGAAGCAACTTTTTACTGAAAAAATGAGCCTATCTGAACAAATCTGAGCATCACAAAATTATTATAAGTAGATTTACAGCATCATTTCCATATACAACATATCCACAATCAGATTGTTTGCATATCCTGTCGAAATTTATCCCCCCCCCCACACACACGTACATTGACACCACACCGAACTTTTCATGTTTGGACAACTCAAGCTTTATAATTAGAACATGAAGCAGAGGATGTTACTCCCTGATAGACTCCTCATATTTAGTCTTCAACCCACTTGATTTATACACATGAACTTAACGGGATATGAGCATTTACACACAACAATTCATGGTTAATGTGGAACTGAAGCGACAAATTGAGACAATCAATATCTTACCTTAATGAATAAGCCGGGCAAGGAGGAGACTTCAGGGGCAACCACTTGTGTACTCTGAACAACAGAATGGCCATATTCATTAAATATCACATTCAGCATACCCTCAAATCGACTGATGTAGATTATTGGTCTAATATGCAAAAAGAAAAGCTAACATGGGCTCTTCTCCTTGTGCAGACGTGTTTCTCCTTGTGCTAATACATACTGAATTGGAAGGTTGACTTGCCTAAAGTACTGCCCAGCGACAGCAGGCATAGCACTGACCCAAACATGCAGTTACATCTAATCAAAAGAGGAGAGCAGCGGGAAGGAAGAAGGAACCTGCGGACGTGTGGGCTGTACAGAGCCATCTCTGGCCCAACGCGGTGTGAACGATGACCAGCTGTTCCTTCCACTGACCCTCTCCCGTCCACCGCCGCACCTCCCTCTCCTCTTTCCTCTCAGGGGCAACCACTTGTGTACTCTGAACAACAGAATGGCCATATTCATTAAAGGGGGGGGGGGGGGGGGGGGGGGGGGGGGGGGGGGGGGGGGGGGGGGGGGGGGGGGGGGGGGGGGGGGGGGGGGGGGGGGGGGGGGGGGGGGGGGGGGGGGGGGGGGGGGGGGGGGGGGGGGGGGGGGGGGGGGGGGGGGGGGGGGGGGGGGGGGGGGGGGGGGGGGGGGGGGGGGGGGGGGGGGGGGGGGGGGGGGGGGGGGGGGGGGGGGGGGGGGGGGGGGGGGGGGGGGGGGGGGGGGGGGGGGGGGGGGGGGGGGGGGGGGGGGGGGGGGGGGGGGGGGGGGGGGGGGGGGGGGGGGGGGGGGGGGGGGGGGGGGGGGGGGGGGGGGGGGGGGGGGGGGGGGGGGGGGGGGGGGGGGGGGGGGGGGGGGGGGGGGGGGGGGGGGGGGGGGGGGGGGGGGGGGGGGGGGGGGGGGGGGGGGGGGGGGGGGGGGGGGGGGGGGGGGGGGGGGGGGGGGGGGGGGGGGGGGGGGGGGGGGGGGGGGGGGGGGGGGGGGGGGGGGGGGGGGGGGGGGGGGGGGGGGGGGGGGGGGGGGGGGGGGGGGGGGGGGGGGGGGGGGGGGGGGGGGGGGGGGGGGGGGGGGGGGGGGGGGGGGGGGGGGGGGGGGGGGGGGGGGGGGGGGGGGGGGGGGGGGGGGGGGGGGGGGGGGGGGGGGGGGGGGGGGGGGGGGGGGGGGGGGGGGGGGGGGGGGGGGGGGGGGGGGGGGGGGGGGGGGGGGGGGGGGGGGGGGGGGGGGGGGGGGGGGGGGGGGGGGGGGGGGGGGGGGGGGGGGGGGGGGGGGGGGGGGGGGGGGGGGGGGGGGGGGGGGGGGGGGGGGGGGGGGGGGGGGGGGGGGGGGGGGGGGGGGGATTATTGGTCTAATATGCAAAAAGAAAAGCTAACATGGGCTCTTCTCCTTGTCCAGACGTGTTTCTCCTTTGTGTGGGCGATGAATATACTCGAATGGCTTATTGTGCTTGCGACACAGTGGTTCGGCTGTGATGAATAGATAAGGAGATCATGGTAAAAGTTTGCAATAGCAAATAGAGGACAACATAAACAAACAAAAGACCTATTGAATTTGAAAACACAACTCATTTAATTGGATGGCTATTTAGCTTGTGTGTATTAGTGAAAACATAAAAGGCTATTTATCGTGTATGATCAGTGAGAAGCAGTTGGCATTGCTTGTAAATCAAAGCATTAATGAATAGCAAACAGAACACCTACTGGACCCCGAAAGAAGTTTGTTTTATTAGATAGTTGATCAACTTGCATGCATAAGTGATAAAAAAAAGACCAATCAAATAGCATGCATTAGTGAAGAAGAAGAAACATTCTTTCTGATGTACAAACAATCATAAGTATGTTTTTGAGCATTACCATGGGTAATTTGGCCACCGCTGATATCACTGGTTGTGTCTGCTTCTTCTTGTTTAACTGCTGTCATCTGGAAAGAAGTAGTAGAATAATTAAGCTGATTTATCTGGCTGTGTTTTCAGTTGGGATGTTTAACAGTGATGCATGTGTCTTAATATAGTAAAAGGCACTACAGCAGGCATCCTGGACATGCAAAGTAATGGCAGAATTATGAACAGAAAAGAACACCCGAGAGCAAACAGTAAAGGCAGCCATAAGGAACAATCAATAACAGATAATAGTAAACAAAACACGAGACGGCACAACGCACGTAACACACATGGTTAGAACCAACATGAAGACTAAATTTTAAAGGAGTGCAGCAAAGGAAAAGGCAGGGAAGGAGGTGGAACCTTGGCAAGATGAAAGACAAGGCGCAAGGCGTCACGTGAACTGAACCACACCAGCAACTTGGCGAACCGGGAGTGAGAAAATTAGCCGATCAGGCAGCCAGACGTCACAAAGGAAGACCTGCAGCACATGAAAAAGCAAACGAATGTAAGCAAAGGCGTACAAGCTCATGGGTTCGCCTCTTACCGAGCAGTCTTTCGCAATATCTTTGTTCTTCAGAAATAAATATATGAATGAAGACAGCCAGAGTAGACCCTAGACCAAACAAACAGGAAGAAGAAAGACAAAGAAGGATGACAACCGTAGCACACACATGCCTAACAAGAGCAGACAAAAATTTAATGAACAACAACAAGCTCCAGTCAAAGAGGCAGAAGAATTAAACCAGATGCACAAGAGCAGTAAAGCCTAGATAGCCGAGGAACAAACACAAATAGAATTCACCTGCAACAGACCCCATGGCCATGCAAACCTAGGCATAACCATAACCGAGACGAAGGCAAGAACGCAACTAAAACAGACTTAAACTAACAGAGCCAATCCTAGGTGTAGGAACCACAGCAACCAAAGCATAGAAACATATGTAAAATCATCTCCTAGAAGCATCGCACAACAGATCTAACATGGCAAACACTCATCGATGTCTAGGAAAACAAAGGAACGATCTCAGACCGGCAAAAACCTAGTCACGCATTTCATCGAGCAGATGAGAAGCAGGGGAGCATGCAAAACCTCACCTCACAAAGAAAAAACAAGCAAATGCACAGGCAGACAACAAAGCAGACGCAGCAGCCCTGCAAACAAGAAGAAAGGAGAGGGAACAGACAAGAACAAGTCAGTACAGATCAATCTACAATGAGGCCAGAAGGAATTGACCAAACAAAACAAGAAACTCACCCTAGCCAAACGC
Source organism: Thinopyrum obtusiflorum (assembly GCA_036873465.1). Lineage (NCBI taxonomy): Eukaryota > Viridiplantae > Streptophyta > Magnoliopsida > Poales > Poaceae > Thinopyrum > Thinopyrum obtusiflorum. The sequence goes on from JAAAWM010010617.1 coordinate 43,290, forward strand.
AACAGCAGCAGCGCGAGGAGCCATGACGAAACAAGCCGACGACAGGATAAGCAGGCAACGAGCAAGCCGCTAGTTATTGATGACCAGCGACGACGAGCGACAATGGCGACTGGATGAGAGCACGACAAGGAGGCGCAGGCGAGGGGAAGTGGGCTGAGAGGCAAGGCACAAAGGCAGAGAAGAGCAGAAGGAAACCACGTACCCGGTCAGAAACGCCTCTCGCAGGCGCTGTAACTTCTAGAGAAACCTAAAGAGAAACACAACTCGCCCGATGCGTGGGACCAAGGATAGAAAGGGACCACCTGCAGCGAGATGAGGCCAAGCAATCCCGCGTAGCAGCACGTAGAGGCCGAAAACCCTGTTTTACCCAGCGGACCGAGCGGAGGTGCCCACATGACCAAGGACGACCAAACCGCCGCACACCCACGAGACCGACAGATGGGGCCAGACGCGGTTGAAGCGGAGGCGCCGCCGCTGGGTGCAAACGAACACGGTAGAAAATGCCCTGACAACCCCACAATCGATTGGCCGCAGCCCACGAGCGATCCGGCCCTGCTTTTCATCGACAGAAGCACGCCCCGACCGCGTCGCTGCGAGGCTGGCCCGCGCGCAAGCCTGGCCCACTCGTCAGTTGCTCCTAGCCCCATTACGCGGCATACAAAATAATGAGTGACTGGATCTTTACCAGGTCGACGAAAAGTACTTTTACCAGGGCCAGCGAGGCGAATCGAGCGGGCAGGATGAATTTGAGACGCGAAGGGTGCTGGAATGGCGGGTACTCTAGTTGGATTTATATATTCGATCAAGTGATTGTGATCCCATGCTGACATTGCTGCAAAGTGAACACACTTAACCAAGATTACGACGGAATCACCTTCGGAAGGATTGATGACTCTGGATCAGTATGCGAAATTTACAATAGGCTACTCTCCTTATGTTATGCCATTCAAAACCGAAGAATAGAACCATCCACTCTCCTATATTATCTGAAAATCAATCCTGCTGAATCAAAACAGTGAGTGAGAATTTTACTTTGAAAGGACTGTGCTACTTTGGCAGTTCTATGCTTTTACTTAAGGCACCCTAATTGTTTTTAACATTCAGTGAGATGACAAAACTTATTTCAGAAAGCTGCAATGAAAATTAGAATAGTAGTGGTGATTGAGGACAACTTTTGATGTACTTTATGCGATGCTGAAAGTTATAGCACTATTACATATAGTTAGAGTTCTTGCGGAGAAACAAAACCGAGATATTGCTGCGACACTAAGCCCCACTGGAGTAAGAAAGCTTTCTTATTCATAAACTAATCCATGCTCATTTCTGATGACACTTAATTGGATTTCGAGCTTACTATAATGCAGATGTAAATTAATTATCGCAATGCAGGGGAAACTACCATTCCATTTCGATGGCAAGAAATGTTTTCACTTGTAATTAGTTAGATTCACGCATTTTGTAAGATAAATACAATGATGACATTCATAAACGTCCAATCCATCTAGTTGTGTATGTATCAGTGGTTAAAGTCATGCCTCGAAGACCATAGAAGATCAACCGTGCCTTGGTAGTACTACAGCAGTATGAGGAGACAAAGGTCAAACAGGAAGCACACACCTTGATAGCAAGAGATGACGAGCCAGCGAGGGGAGAGGAAGTAATGATAACAACGCCTGTAGAACAAAAGGAAATCGGAAACCTGAAAAGGAATCAGAGGTTTATGAAAGATAAAAGAAAAAGCAAGCATGTTTAAAAACAATAAGCAAGTGGTGTATATGTCTGACTGTATTTTGTAACCTACATATTTATTTTCTATTGATGGAGCCATCATTCCTTTATTAGCAAGCAGCAACTATCACTTGCTGCATATATTTCTTTTAATGCACTAACTTGAGCAAGTCTTGTAGTTTACTGGGAATTAGCAAAAGGTAAGAAAACATGCCATACTATACAAGCACGGGCATGAACCAATGGCCTACAAGCACCTAATCAACCAGGAAGAGGACCGTGTATGCATAGGACTAAACCAGCAGTACAACCGTAAAGATAGAAGGAAAGTTGTTTTCCTGACGAGATCTGAAGCAAAACCCCCATACATAGTACGACAAGCATGGTAGATGAACCAAAAAAAAACAAACAAACAAATAGACAGGGAAGCTGGCCGCACAAACACATAGATTCATAAGCTGTTCATCAAGCACTAATCAACCAAGCGAATCAGAACAGATCCAACCTTGTTGGTTAACGACACAGACGTCCCACGAACCAACAAAGAACCTACACGGCAAGGAAACATGAAACACAGAATGGTTCAGCTCACAGATATTTTATCAAACAAGAGACGAGCAAGCAAGATCTTACCTCGCAGAGCAAACAAACAGAGGATAAAGTCGGCAAGAACGAGTTCATGTAGCAGGCCAGAAGCATCTTCTTTGTGCTAACTGTAGAAAAAAGATTCTTATGAAGATATTGTAGTGGTGGGTGTTTAAACTTTTCAATATATAGAATGCACGCTCCTGCTGTAACTAAACTTCCAAAGGAAAGCAAAGTTTCACCTTTTCCCAATATAACCATGACACCACTAAAAACAGTTAACTGTAATGCGTGAATCTAATGACCTGAAATAATGAGAGAGAGAGAGAGAGAGAGAGAGAGAGAG
>JAAAWM010010618.1:0-12500 GCA_036873465.1 Thinopyrum obtusiflorum
GTAGGATCTTGTAAACATAGGAATATGATTTGTAGTGGCCTGCCCACTTGAATCCTATAAGAATAGCAAGGAAATGCGGGGAGCTATGTTGCCTTTGAGAGTTACATTGATATTAACAGTACCGCACCTTCACTTGAAGATAGCTGGTATCTGAAGCCTTTCTAGCCGTACCGGCAATACTAGCACATATATTCCAGCAAGTTCCACTTTGCTGATTTTACTCTGATGCTTAAGGTTTTCCCGTTGGGGGGGGGGGGGGGGGGGGGGGGGGGGGGGGGGGGGGGGGGGGGGGGGGGGGGGGGGGGGGGGGGGGGGGGGGGGGGGGGGGGGGGGGGATTCTGGATGCAATGAAACTCATACGCTCCCCACCTGTTGATTCTTGTTTAGAATGTGATCCTAATGACTATTCTAACCTCGAGGAGTCAAAGGCGGATGGCCTGTCCTGTTCACCCATCAAGGTGCATGTTCTAATTTGGCAAAGTTTTATTGATTGCGGGTATCTTGCATATGTTGTCTTGCATTTCTTCTACTTTGTTGCACCGCCATCTGCTTAGTTTACTCATCATATATGTCGAGATGTCATGCCCATCCATTATCAATACATATTCCATCTGTCATCAGGGGGGGGGGGGGGGGGGGGGGGGGGGGGGGGGGGGGGGGGGGGGGGGGGGGGGGGGGGGGGGGGGGGGGGGGGGGGGGGGGGGGGGGGGGGGGGGGGGGGGGGGGGGGGGGGGGGGGGGGGGGGGGGGGGGGGGGGGGGGGGGGGGGGGGGGGGGGGGGGGGGGGGGGGGGGGGGGGGGGGGGGGGGGGGGGGGGGGGGGGGGGGGGGGGGGGGGGGGGGGGGGGGGGGGGGGGGGGGGGGGGGGGGGGGGGGGGGGGGGGGGGGGGGGGGGGGGGGGGGGGGGGGGGGGGGGGGGGGGGGGGGGGGGGGGGGGGGGGGGGGGGGGGGGGGGGGGGGGGGGGGGGGGGGGGGGGGGGGGGGGGGGGGGGGGGGGGGGGGGGGGGGGGGGGGGGGGGGGGGGGGGGGGGGGGGGGGGGGGGGGGGGGGGGGGGGGGGGGGGGGGGGGGGGGGGGGGGGGGGGGGGGGGGGGGGGGGGGGGGGGGGGGGGGGGGGGGGGGGGGGGGGGGGGGGGGGGGGGGGGGGGGGGGGGGGGGGGGGGGGGGGGGGGGGGGGGGGGGGGGGGGGGGGGGGGGGGGGGGGGGGGGGGGGGGGGGGGGGGGGGGGGGGGGGGGGGGGGGGGGGGGGGGGGGGGGGGGGGGGGGGGGGGGGGGGGGGGGGGGGGGGGGGGGGGGGGGGGGGGGGGGGGGGGGGGGGGGGGGGGGGGGGGGGGGGGGGGGGGGGGGGGGGGGGGGGGGGGGGGGGGGGGGGGGGGGGGGGGGGGGGGGGGGGGGGGGGGGGGGGGGGGGGGGGGGGGGGGGGGGGGGGGGGGGGGGGGGGGGGGGGGGGGGGGGGGGGGGGGGGGGGGGGGGGGGGGGGGGGGGGGGGGGGGGGGGGGGGGGGGGGGGGGGGGGGGGGGGGGGGGGGGGGGGGGGGGGGGGGGGGGGGGGGGGGGGGGGGGGGGGGGGGGGGGGGGGGGGGGGGGGGGGGGGGGGGGGGGGGGGGGGGGGGGGGGGGGGGGGGGGGGGGGGGGGGGGGGGGGGGGGGGGGGGGGGGGGGGGGGGGGGGGGGGGGGGGGGGGGGGGGGGGGGGGGGGGGGGGGGGGGGGGGGGGGGGGGGGGGGGGGGGGGGGGGGGGGGGGGGGGGGGGGGGGGGGGGGGGGGGGGGGGGGGGGGGGGGGGGGGGGGGGGGGGGGGGGGGGGGGGGGGGGGGGGGGGGGGGGGGGGGGGGGGGGGGGGGGGGGGGGGGGGGGGGGGGGGGGGGGGGGGGGGGGGGGGGGGGGGGGGGGGGGGGGGGGGGGGGGGGGGGGGGGGGGGGGGGGGGGGGGGGGGGGGGGGGGGGGGGGGGGGGGGGGGGGGGGGGGGGGGGGGGGGGGGGGGGGGGGGGGGGGGGGGGGGGGGATGAAGAGTGATGCTACATAACCAAGTAGCTATAAATGTAAGTGCAGCGATATAGGCAAAAGGTACAGCCAAGAGCAATGCACAGCTAAACTTCTTCAGTACCAACCTTATGGTAAGAGTAAATATAGATCTGATGTGTAGAAATTGGAGGGCAAAGGAAAATAAGCTGCAGAGTGATGGTACATGAACAACTACCTGTCATTATAAGTACACTAATAAAGGACAGCATGTACTTACAAGAACAATGCAGAGCTAAAAAAACATTGGCATTGGATATATTCTACACTAATGTAACCATTCATACAGATCAGCTAATTTGGAGCGAACAATTGATAAGCAAGCTATCATGCATACTGCTGTCACATAATGAACCAGGTATGTATGCAAGTACAGTGATACAGGACAACAGGTACTAACAAGAGCAAAGCAGCGGGCAGCATATTTGTGATATCTTGTCATTCTTGTCAAAACAGAATTCTTCTTCGAGCAGATTTCCTGCAAAAAAGATCCGTAAGGCACATGCGGAAAAGTAGAAGTTCAAATTGTCATGTGATTTCATAGACAGTACCTCATCCTGGGAACGAGACTAGTGCATAACAGGTTTTTCCATTCAATGTCTTCTAAATTTAGCATAGGAGACTTCACCGGAAATTCGTTTATAGACTTGCCATCAAAGTGTGATTTCCTCAGGTAACACCGATACTGCTGCAATGCTTCCTTGAAAAGCACAAGCAAGCTTTGCTCGTCATGACTATCCACATTGACCCTCGCCTAGTTACAACAATATAATGTAAATCATTGATGTGTTCAATCATCAGAAAACAGGAAAATAATAACCATGAATAATAGCACTTACACGTAAGTTGGACAGGAGAAGTTTACCACAGAATCTTCTTCAAAAGCATTACCTTTATTCTACATTTTGTTAAGAGTAAATATAGATGTGATAATATACGAAAAGGGGGGGGGGGGGGGGGGGGGGGGGGGGGGGGGGGGGGGGGGGGGGGGGGGGGGGGGGGGGGGGGGGGGGGGGGGGGGGGGGGGGGGGGGGGGGGGGGGGGGGGGGGGGGGGGGGGGGGGGGGGGGGGGGGGGGGGGGGGGGGGGGGGGGGGGGGGGGGGGGGGGGGGGGGGGGGGGGGGGGGGGGGGGGGGGGGGGGGGGGGGGGGGGGGGGGGGGGGGGGGGGGGGGGGGGGGGGGGGGGGGGGGGGGGGGGGGGGGGGGGGGGGGGGGGGGGGGGGGGGGGGGGGGGGGGGGGGGGGGGGGGGGGGGGGGGGGGGGGGGGGGGGGGGGGGGGGGGGGGGGGGGGGGGGGGGGGGGGGGGGGGGGGGGGGGGGGGGGGGGGGGGGGGGGGGGGGGGGGGGGGGGGGGGGGGGGGGGGGGGGGGGGGGGGGGGGGGGGGGGGGGGGGGGGGGGGGGGGGGGGGGGGGGGGGGGGGGGGGGGGGGGGGGGGGGGGGGGGGGGGGGGGGGGGGGGGGGGGGGGGGGGGGGGGGGGGGGGGGGGGGGGGGGGGGGGGGGGGGGGGGGGGGGGGGGGGGGGGGGGGGGGGGGGGGGGGGGGGGGGGGGGGGGGGGGGGGGGGGGGGGGGGGGGGGGGGGGGGGGGGGGGGGGGGGGGGGGGGGGGGGGGGGGGGGGGGGGGGGGGGGGATGAGTTTCATTGCATCCAGAATGGCACTCAATGCCTTGGTGCCAATTTTGTAGGTCATTGCAGTGTTTAGCTTCAAGAGTGGACTGCTGCTAGTGCGGCACAAAGCAGCTACACAGATCATAGTGTAGATATAACGGGAAAACCTTAAGCATCAGAGTAAAATCAGCAAAGTGGAACTTGCTGGAATATATGTGCTAGTATTGCCAGTATGGCTAGAAAGGCTTCGGATAGCAGCTCTCTTCAAGTGAAGGTGCGGTACTGTTAATATCAGTGTAACTCTCAAAGGCGACATAGCTCCCCGCATTCCTTGCTATTCTTATAGGATTCAAGTGGGCAGGCCACTACAAATCCTATTCCTATGTTTACAAAATCCTACGAATCAAAGAGGCTCAAAGTGTCCATCACAACCAACCGTATAGACCTCTACACTGCAAATGTCCCTGCTCATCTTCAGTACAAGGAACATACTGTACTACTATCATACTCCCTCCGTTCCAAAATATATGTCTTGGTAGAGATTTCCACTATGGGTCACATACAGATGTATCCAGGTACATTTTAGAGTGTTGATTCACTCATTTTGCTCCATATGTAGTCCATGGTGGAATCTATACAAAGACTTGTATTTAGGAACAGAGAGAGTACATATTAAACAAGAACGGAAGAGGAACATGGTAAAGAAGAGCGGGGGGGGGGGGGGGGGGGGGGGGGGGGGGGGGGGGGGGGGGGGGGGGGGGGGGGGGGGGGGGGGGGGGGGGGGGGGGGGGGGGGGGGGGGGGGGGGGGGGGGGGGGGGGGGGGGGGGGGGGGGGGGGGGGGGGGGGGGGGGGGGGGGGGGGGGGGGGGGGGGGGGGGGGGGGGGGGGGGGGGGGGGGGGGGGGGGGGGGGGGGGGGGGGGGGGGGGGGGGGGGGGGGGGGGGGGGGGGGGGGGGGGGGGGGGGGGGGGGGGGGGGGGGGGGGGGGGGGGGGGGGGGGGGGGGGGGGGGGGGGGGGGGGGGGGGGGGGGGGGGGGGGGGGGGGGGGGGGGGGGGGGGGGGGGGGGGGGGGGGGGGGGGGGGGGGGGGGGGGGGGGGGGGGGGGGGGGGGGGGGGGGGGGGGGGGGGGGGGGGGGGGGGGGGGGGGGGGGGGGGGGGGGGGGGGGGGGGGGGGGGGGGGGGGGGGGGGGGGGGGGGGGGGGGGGGGGGGGGGGGGGGGGGGGGGGGGGGGGGGGGGGGGGGGGGGGGGGGGGGGGGGGGGGGGGGGGGGGGGGGGGGGGGGGGGGGGGGGGGGGGGGGGGGGGGGGGGGGGGGGGGGGGGGGGGGGGGGGGGGGGGGGGGGGGGGGGGGGCTATCGGCGGCGTGGAAGCAGATCTAGGAGGCTAGACGGTGGCGGCGGGGTGCGGTGGACGAGACGGTCGTAGGAGCGGCGCCGGCAAGGTTGACGACGGCGGGGATGAAGCGAGAGGACATGATGCAAGGATCCCGGTCCGAAGCCGTGGATGAGAGAGGTCGATCTCTTGTAATGGACGGCGGCGTCGGGGTATCAGCTCCAGCATGGTGGAGGAGGACGGCGGTGGATGGGGTGGCGGACGGCGGCGGACGGAGGAGGGTGGGGTGGAGAGGGTGTTTTGGCGTCCACAGAGTACGAATGGAGGAAAGGGAGGTAGAGAGGAAGGGGGGAACCATGTATTCAGGGCACGCTTGTCCCAAATGCGAGGAAATTTACAAACTTAGCCCCTGTTTCAAATTTCTACTACATTACAGCAATACTAGTCGGTTGGGGATAGGACGGTAATCTCGCATACACTGAATATTTGCCGACGAGAGTTTGTTTTTGGCGCCCACCGTGTATGAATATGAATCGGGGAGGGAGTCGATTTCGGCCGAGGACACACTGTGTTTTGGCGCCCACCGTGTATGAATCCGGGTGAGAGGCGGTTACGTCATGTTTGGGTGAAATTACAAACCTACCCCTATCGAAACCTATAAAATCCAGCATATAGGCTTTGCGTGGGAGGGATAGGCAGTAGTGATTTCCATCTCGCAGATTTTGGTTTCGGGCGGTTACTGCGACTTTCCCCGCTTCGTTCAAATTTTGCAGAGTGCATGTTTACCATGCCAACTCAATTCGAATCCTGTTTGTATTCTATTTTTTTCGGGCGGGATCCATTTTCAATTGGAATTACATTCTATATACATCATTTTTTATATATATACTTTCAAAAGCACAACAAAGAATTCTGCTCCTTTATATGTATAATATGATTTACAAATACAACGATCTCGAAATCTTAAGGTTGAATTCGAAAAAATTTAACCAAATTATGTTCTACTAAAATGTATGGATCAGTAATACCTACATATTAAATAACATAGATGTGTGTGAATTCATATGAGTATGCATGTTTGATAGATCAATTTTGGTTCGAGTATGGATTACATGTATCATCATCTTGAATTCAAATATTTGAATCCCTTTTTTGTTCACTCCTTTCACGCCCATCTCTCTCGCATGCATGCTCCTTCAGGTAGCTATCACTCTCTTTTCTCCAGCTCACCCGCACGCTCACTTCATGTTGCTCCTATCCTCGCAAACATGGTCTCTCGACGTCTCCCTTAAGAAGTGTCACACTCTCCCTATCATTATAAATTACACAGTTTTCATTATCTCTCACGTCTCTACTGTTCTCTGGTATCACTCAGTACCTAAGCTTTCTTTTTCACCGCCAAACACATAGTCTCCACTCGTCTTTCACGTTGTCTTTCTCTCTATGGGATACTCTCACACACCCTATATGTCTCTACATATGCCTCATACCACTAAAATTACTCTCTCTATCTCTCCTATAGACACAACATTTGTTGCGGTCTCCTTTTCATCTCCATCCCAGACTAACATTATTCATTTGTTTACCGATCAGACAACCCCGACTACCGTCTCCTCTCTCTCTCTCTCTCACAGACACACACGCACAACTCCTGCTTCCACTCCCCTTCCCGACTACCGTCTCTCTCTCACACACAAAACTCTCGCTTTCGCACCCCGACTCGTATTTCTCTCACAAACATTTATCGACTGGCTAGCCTTGATACGTCTCCGTCATATCTACTTTTCCAAACACTTTTGCCCTTGTTTTGAACTCTAACTTGTACGATTTGAATGGAACTAACCCGGACTGATGCTGTTTTCAGCAGAATTGCCATGGTGTTGTTTTATGTGCAAAAAACCAATATTCTCAGAATGACCTGAAACGGGGGGGGGGGGGGGGGGGGGGGGGGGGGGGGGGGGGGGGGGGGGGGGGGGGGGGGGGGGGGGGGGGGGGGGGGGGGGGGGGGGGGGGGGGGGGGGGGGGGGGGGGGGGGGGGGGGGGGGGGGGGGGGGGGGGGGGGGGGGGGGGGGGGAGAGAGAAAAAATCAGAGAGAAGAAATCATCGCGTTTTACGATACAGAGCCGCCGCCAAGCCCTAAAACCTCTCGGGAGGGCTAATCTGGAGTCCGTTCGGGGCTCCGGAGAGGGGGATTCGTCGCCGTCGTCACCATCAACCATCCTCCATCACCAATTTCATGATGCTCACTGCCGTGCGTGAGTAATTCCATCATAGGCTTGCTGGACGGTGATGGATGGGGGGGGGGGGGGGGGGGGGGGGGGGGGGGGGGGGGGGGGGGGGGGGGGGGGGGGGGGGGGGGGGGGGGGGGGGGGGGGGGGGGGGGGGGGGGGGGGGGGGGGGGGGGGGGGGGGGGGGGGGGGGGGGGGGGGGGGGGGGGGGGGGGGGGGGGGGGGGGGGGGGGGGGGGGGGGGGGGGGGGGGGGGGGGGGGGGGGGGGGGGGGGGGGGGGGGGGGGGGGGGGGGGGGGGGGGGGGGGGGGGGGGGGGGGGGGGGGGGGGGGGGGGGGGGGGGGGGGGGGGGGGGGGGGGGGGGGGGGGGGGGGGGGGGGGGGGGGGGGGGGGGGGGGGGGGGGGGGGGGGGGGGGGGGGGGGGGGGGGGGGGGGGGGGGGGGGGGGGGGGGGGGGGGGGGGGGGGGGGGGGGGGGGGGGGGGGGGGGGGGGGGGGGGGGGGGGGGGGGGGGGGGGGGGGGGGGGGGGGGGGGGGGGGGGGGGGGGGGGGGGGGGGGGGGGGGGGGGGGGGGGGGGGGGGGGGGGGGGGGGGGGGGGGGGGGGGGGGGGGGGGGGGGGGGGGGGGGGGGGGGGGGGGGGGGGGGGGGGGGGGGGGGGGGGGGGGGGGGGGGGGGGGGGGGGGGGGGGGGGGGGGGGGGGGGGGGGGGGGGGGGGGGGGGGGGGGGGGGGGGGGGGGGGGGGGGGGGGGGGGGGGGGGGGGGGGGGGGGGGGGGGGGGGGGGGGGGGGGGGGGGGGGGGGGGGGGGGGGGGGGGGGGGGGGGGGGGGGGGGGGGGGGGGGGGGGGGGGGGGGGGGGGGGGGGGGGGGGGGGGGGGGGGGGGGGGGGGGGGGGGGGGGGGGGGGGGGGGGGGGGGGGGGGGGGGGGGGGGGGGGGGGGGGGGGGGGGGGGGGGGGGGGGGGGGGGGGGGGGGGGGGGGGGGGGGGGGGGGGGGGGGGGGGGGGGGGGGGGGGGGGGGGGGGGGGGGGGGGGGGGGGGGGGGGGGGGGGGGGGGGGGGGGGGGGGGGGGGGGGGGGGGGGGGGGGGGGGGGGGGGGGGGGGGGGGGGGGGGGGGGGGGGGGGGGGGGGGGGGGGGGGGGGGGGGGGGGGGGGGGGGGGGGGGGGGGGGGGTGGACAATGGAGGCTATAACCAATTACTTTTACGGGAACAATAGCACCCAGGAGATTTGAAGGGTAGGTATGAACAAAATTGGAACTGCACATGTACTGCTAAGTGATTCAATACACACATTACCAATCGAGGAGGAGAACGATGGTCGCGGCGGCCTCTGTGAGTCATGGTCGGCAACGGGAGTCAGTTCATTGTCCACGATGGTGGTGCTTCTGCGCTTGGCGTCGGCTTCCGGGAAGCAGATCCGAGACCGTGGAAGACGGTGCCGGGGAAGAGGCTCCGTGTACGACGACGACGGTGGACCGGCTCCAGTGCGGCATACGAGGTCCTCGGTGAGGCAGATGCGCTGCGGTGGATGAGTGCGCCGATGTAGAAGGGGAGGAGCACGAAGGCTGCGGTGCCGTGGAGAAGTCTATTTTGCGGTGGGGATAGAAAATGGGGAGTATTCAGGTGTACTACTCTGGGTGCCGGGGTGGGGTTGGCTGGGTAGGGTGAACCTGAAGTTACGAAAACAGCCCCCTACCAACCGTCATCCGTAGGCCTGTTCCAAAGGCTATGATGGTAACTTCCCACTGCTCGAATCAGGGTCGCGGGAGATTTTCCCACCGACCTCAAAATTTTGTGACACTGAACTCCCCGTGTGGCGTGTTGGGTGATTCGGCTAAGCAACTAGCGAGTAGTACTAGTAAACTCTGCATATTAGGTTTGACCGAAGTCAAACTTCCTAAAGTTTGACCAAGTTTATAGAAAAATATAAACATTTACCATAACAGATATGTATGATGTGAAAGTACATTCAATAATGAATCTAATGGTATTTATTTGCTATTGTATATGTTAATATTTTTTATTATAAACTTTCTGAGAGTTTACAAAACTTGACTTTGACCAATGCTAATACGCAGACTTAAATAAAAATGGAGGGTGTACACATTTGTTTTCTTAGTATGTAGTGGGGGGGGGGGGGGGGGGGGGGGGGGGGGGGGGGGGGGGGGGGGGGGGGGGGGGGGGGGGGGGGGGGGGGGGGGGGGGGGGGGGGGGGGGGGGGGGGGGGGGGGGGGGGGGGGGGGGGGGGGGGGGGGGGGGGGGGGGGGGGGGGGGGGGGGGGGGGGGGGGGGGGGGGGGGGGGGGGGGGGGGGGGGGGGGGGGGGGGGGGGGGGGGGGGGGGGGGGGGGGGGGGGGGGGGGGGGGGGGGGGGGGGGGGGGGGGGGGGGGGGGGGGGGGGGGGGGGGGGGGGGGGGGGGGGGGGGGGGGGGGGGGGGGGGGGGGGGGGGGGGGGGGGGGGGGGGGGGGGGGGGGGGGGGGGGGGGGGGGGGGGGGGGGGGGGGGGGGGGGGGGGGGGGGGGGGGGGGGGGGGGGGGGGGGGGGGGGGGGGGGGGGGGGGGGGGGGGGGGGGGGGGGGGGGGGGGGGGGGGGGGGGGGGGGGGGGGGGGGGGGGGGGGGGGGGGGGGGGGGGGGGGGGGGGGGGGGGGGGGGGGGGGGGGGGGGGGGGGGGGGGGGGGGGGGGGGGGGGGGGGGGGGGGGGGGGGGGGGGGGGGGGGGGGGGGGGGGGGGGGGGGGGGGGGGGGGGGGGGGGGGGGGGGGGGGGGGGGGGGGGGGGGGGGGGGGGGGGGGGGGGGGGGGGGGGGGGGGGGGGGGGGGGGGGGGGGGGGGGGGGGGGGGGGGGGGGGGGGGGGGGGGGGGGGGGGGGGGGGGGGGGGGGGGGGGGGGGGGGGGGGGGGGGGGGGGGGGGGGGGGGGGGGGGGGGGGGGGGGGGGGGGGGGGGGGGGGGGGGGGGGGGGGGGGGGGGGGGGGGGGGGGGGGGGGGGGGGGGGGGGGGGGGGGGGGGGGGGGGGGGGGGGGGGGGGGGGGGGGGGGGGGGGGGGGGGGGGGGGGGGGGGGGGGGGGGGGGGGGGGGGGGGGGGGGGGGGGGGGGGGGGGGGGGGGGGGGGGGGGGGGGGGGGGGGGGGGGGGGGGGGGGGGGGGGGGGGGGGGGGGGGGGGGGGGGGGGGGGGGGGGGGGGGGGGGGGGGGGGGGGGGGGGGGGGGGGGGGGGGGGGGGGGGGGGGGGGGGGGGGGGGGGGGGGGGGGGGGGGGGGGGGGGGGGGGGGGGGGGGGGGGGGGGGGGGGGGGGGGGGGGGGGGGGGGGGGGGGGGGGGGGGGGGGGGGGGGGGGGGGGGGGGGGGGGGGGGGGGGGGGGGGGGGGGGGGGGGGGGGGGGGGGGGGGGGGGGGGGGGGGGGGGGGGGGGGGGGGGGGGGGGGGGGGGGGGGGGGGGGGGGGGGGGGGGGGGGGGGGGGGGGGGGGGGGGGGGGGGGGGGGGGGGGGGGGGGGGGGGGGGGGGGGGGGGGGGGGGGGGGGGGGGGGGGGGGGGGGGGGGGGGGGGGGGGGGGGGGGGGGGGGGGGGGGGGGGGGGGGGGGGGGGGGGGGGGGGGGGGGGGGGGGGGGGGGGGGGGGGGGGGGGGGGGGGGGGGGGGGGGGGGGGGGGGGGGGGGGGGGGGGGGGGGGGGGGGGGGGGGGGGGGGGGGGGGGGGGGGGGGGGGGGGGGGGGGGGGGGGGGGGGGGGGGGGGGGGGGGGGGGGGGGGGGGGGGGGGGGGGGGGGGGGGGGGGGGGGGGGGGGGGGGGGGGGGGGGGGGGGGGGGGGGGGGGGGGGGGGGGGGGGGGGGGGGGGGGGGGGGGGGGGGGGGGGGGGGGGGGGGGGGGGGGGGGGGGGGGGGGGGGGGGGGGGGGGGGGGGGGGGGGGGGGGGGGGGGGGGGGGGGGGGGGGGGGGGGGGGGGGGGGGGGGGGGGGGGGGGGGGGGGGGGGGGGGGGGGGGGGGGGGGGGGGGGGGGGGGGGGGGGGGGGGGGGGGGGGGGGGGGGGGGGGGGGGGGGGGGGGGCTTCTTCCTTCGCTCTGTCGAACTTCTTTCACAAATCGACTGACCCAAATTATACTACCAGTACGAACATATCAAGTACAGTAGGAACATGAAGATACAAGCAGTAGTACCAACTGCAAGAAGAACAATAGTAAGACATTGTACTAGTACTGGTGTATGTACTAAAGAGTTCAAATAACGAGAAAGAACATAAAGTTCAAATAACGAGAAAGAACATAAACATAGTTCTGCTGGGGGCTCAGCACAACACACCCCTGAAATAAAACTAAGCAACTAGTCCGCTTGACACTATAGTAGAACCAGCATGAGCGACGACACTGCCACCTTACTCAGAGTCCGAGTCCACGTCCTCATCCCTCTTCCTCTTCCTCTTCGCCGCCGCTTCTTTGCTTGAACCAGACACTGGGCTCTGCTTCTTCATCCAACCCTTGTAGATATTTAAACAAGCGTAGGCATCCATTGCTGCGTACAGGATGTGATCTTCATCTATTGTCTTCGACTCCCATGCATGATGAAACTCGTGGTGAGGTTTCTTCAGTTTAGCGTACGAAGGATCAATCATGGTTGTTGCCAGGGTCAGCATTGAAGGCTGAGAGGAGGACACCAGGCTTGCCTTCTGGAGATCGAAGGGCTGGCCTACAACGAGGCCTATCCGACCCAGGACATCCCTGTGGTTCCTAAAGTCTACAGTAACGAATTTCACTCTTTCTTCCTTGAGGAAGTTCTTAAAATCCTGGCACTCAACGTCGGCATGGCATATATGGTAGACCAAGCACACGTTATGTACGGGGGGGGGGGGGGGGGGGGGGGGGGGGGGGGGGGGGGGGGGGGGGGGGGGGGGGGGGGGGGGGGGGGGGGGGGGGGGGGGGGGGGGGGGGGGGGGGGGGGGGGGGGGGGGGGGGGGGGGGGGGGGGGGGGGGGGGGGGGGGGGGGGGGGGGGGGGGGGGGGGGGGGGGGGGGGGGGGGGGGGGGGGGGGGGGGGGGGGGGGGGGGGGGGGGGGGGGGGGGGGGGGGGGGGGGGGGGGGGGGGGGGGGGGGGGGGGGGGGGGGGGGGGGGGGGGAGGAGAAGTTGAACTGGTGTAATGTGAAAGGACGAGACGACTGGGAGCGAACTCTTGTAAGGTAGTAGTAGAAGACGGGGACGAGTAGGGCGTGTGAATGGCGTGGGGTTGTTGGCTTGCCCGATGGATAAACGACTGCAAGCCCCCAAAGAGTTCTCGAGTACTATGCGGGACCCACTAGATGTCATGTCTACTAGACCCATATCGTAGGCCTGACGGTATAGCTTCTGCCTGTTCGC
>JAAAWM010010618.1:17500-45976 GCA_036873465.1 Thinopyrum obtusiflorum
ACTTTGTAGGATGCAACAAGAACAACCATAACTCTACATCAACCACTATAGAAGCAACATTTTGACATATCCCAATGTGTGAATGAAACGTGCAGAGAGAGCTTTTGAAGATGGAGCAGATAGGGCGAGAAAGATTGTATGTATGTGGACAAGAGAGTAGGAGACAAACCTAACGAGACAAAGAGAGGGAGATAGAGAGAGAAAGAGAGAGGAAGAAGTTAGGTCTGTGAGAAAGATACATACATGTAATATACATGAGATGCGTGTGCATCTGGATTCTGTATACGTGGAAGGAGAAGAGACAACATGTTTGATGAGAGAGCAGGAAAAACATGGACGAGAGGCGAAGGATCTCATGGGTTGAGGGATTGACAATTTTGTGCGGGGGAGAGAGGGATTGGTAATTTTGTGCAGGAGAGAGAGAGAGAGGGTGGGGGGAGGAGTCAGTCAGCCATCGTCACATCACCATGCTTCCAAATGACCCCGCATTCTCTAGCACAGTGTGGTCACCGTCTTCGATCTGCTCATTGCCCTCTTTGAATTTTGAGGTGTTGTGCATGTTGGGGTGCAAAGAAGCACAAGCGAGAGTGGTCGCCATATAACCTTGGATGGGGATGAATTGTGTGCTCGGGGGAGTGTGTGTGTGTGTGTTGTGCTGCGTGTGTCTCTGTGTGTGTGTGTGTTAGATATTGAGAGAAAACAAACCTAAGGAGAGAAATGGGTATTCATGAAGAGATTGTGCGGGCCTTGAGGTGGGCAGGGGACGGGTGAGGGTGTCAAAATGTGCGCGTTGATGCATGTGTTGCATGCGACCGTGCGAGGGACGGACGAATCGGGAGAGATGGTTGTTGTGTTACAGATGCTCCTCCCTAGGTCTCTATCTCTCCCTCTCCCTCTCTCTCTCTCACACACACACAAGTGAACTAGAAGACCGTTCTCTCATGTATACACAACATATCGACATCTGTCTATGTCTCACTCATGCACGATCATTTGCACATTCACACCTCTCTATGTCTGTATCACATGCACACCGTCTCCACATTGCCCTTCTGCCACAACACACATATGGACACATACACACGTTCTCTCTCAGTCACACACACAAAATCAGTATTAAAAAAAACTAGGGCGCACCTAAAACGTCTAAATCCAAATAAACACGAACTGGAGCTAAATTCAAATATATGGAAATATTGCAGCGTCAAGAACTTTCACAGGAAAAAAAGTTGAGTAATATTCGAGGATTGTTTTCACACACACAAAAAGGTTCAGTGGATGTCCTTCGAGCACGACATGGTGACGCACCGTTCGATCGACCGCGCGGCCGCGGTTCACGCGCTTGCACAGGATTCTGTATCATGGCCGTGGTACTAAGGCTGGTCACAATGGGCAAGAACATAAGCTAGTAACTAATAAAACGCTGCCTAAGTCTAATGTTTACGTGTACTAGTACGGTTTTCTTTTAAGTTTGACCAACCTTATATACTCCCTCCTTTCCGGTTTATAAGGCTCAATTCAAAAATCTCACCAACCAAGGTAGATGATGAGTGGTGGAATATTTTTTGTAGTTTGCAAAAGCACCCAATTAATGCTCTTGTTTTCCTCAAAAAATTGTGTTTACGAATGCATTAATTACAATGCATGCATGCACTGGTCAGTTTTCTCTTCATACTTGCATGCGATGATTTAATGCACCTTGAAGTATGAACATGTGACGAGGAACAACCAAATTGAGCCTTATAAAATGAAAAAACTAAAATTTTGAGATAAGCCCTATAAACTGGAAAGGAGGGAGTATAAAACTAAAGTAAGCTCCCACACGCGCACTCATCAATATGCCGCCACCGCCGTTGCACATGCCGGCGCCCGCCTGCTCTGGCCAATAATTTCTCGCCCATCACCGTCGTGTCGCCGCCATCCCTGTGCCATGAAGCCGAAGGCTCGCCCTCTCACGTCGTCTACAGTCCCTCCTCGCGATGCCGCCGTGTTGCCAAGCACGCGAGCAGCTGGTGGAGCCGCGTCTATGCATGCAGCGTACGAAGAGGAGGACGAGCGCGTGCTCCAGCACACCGGCGAGGAGGAACTAGCGTGTCATTGTCGTCTCCGCCCGCGCGGAGGAGGCGCGCATGGTGGCTGTCGCGGCGGAAGCCGGTCGCGCGTGCGTCGAGCCCGCAAACCGGGTGCGGACGCGGAATCTACCTTCAAGACCTTGAATGCCACGTGGATCCTGCAATCTGAAGGAGAAATTTGGGTCAGTCGACTCATGTGAGCCGTTTGATGCAACATGGATGGCTAGAAGGGATTCTTCCACCTCTTCTGCCATCTTCTTCCTTCGCTCCGTCGAACTTCTTTCACAAATCGACTGACCCAAATTATACTACTAGTACGAACGTATTAAGTACAGTAGGAACACGAAGATACGAGCAGTAGTACCAACTACAAGAAGAACAGTGGTAAGACATAGTACTAGTACTACTGTACGTACTAAAGAGTTCAAATAACGAGAAAGAACATAAACATAGGGGCTGTTTGGTTCCTAGCCACACATTGCCAAACTTTGCCACACCTAACCTTAGGCAAGTTTGACCAAATTAGGTAGGTGTTTGGTTCTAGCCACATTTGAGACAAGGAATTTTTTATGAGCAGTGAACCCCACATGTCATAGACACAAAAAGTGTGGCAAGATTCCCTTAGGCAAGCCAAAGTATGGCTAACAATGGGGGGGGGGGGGGGGGGGGGGGGGGGGGGGGGGGGGGGGGGGGGGGGGGGGGGGGGGGGGGGGGGGGGGGGGGGGGGGGGGGGGGGGGGGGGGGGGGGGGGGGGGGGGGGGGGGGGGGGGGGGGGGGGGGGGGGGGGGGGGGGGGGGGGGGGGGGGGGGGGGGGGGGGGGGGGGGGGGGGGGGGGGGGGGGGGGGGGGGGGGGGGGGGGGGGGGGGGGGGGGGGGGGGGGGGGGGGGGGGGGGGGGGGGGGGGGGGGGGGGGGGGGGGGGGGGGGGGGGGGGGGGGGGGGGGGGGGGGGGGGGGGGGGGGGGGGGGGGGGGGGGGGGGGGGGGGGGGGGGGGGGGGGGGGGGGGGGGGTACATGATGTGATCTTCATCTAATGTCTTTGACTCCCATGCATGATGAAACTCGTGATGAGGTTTCTTCAATTTAGCGTACGAAGGATCAATCATGGCTGCTGCCAGGGTCACCATTGATGGTTGAGAGGAGGACACCAGGCTTGCCTTCTGGAGATCGAAGGGCTAGCCTACAACGAGACCTATCCGACACAAGACGTCACTGTCATTCTTAAAGCCTACAGTAACGAATTTCACTCTTTTGTCCTTGAGGAAGTTCTTAAAATCCTGGCACTCAATGTCGGCATGGCATATGTGGTAGACCAAGCAAACGTTATGTACGCAAACCTGGATCACGACGGGCTTCTTCCTCTCTTTGTCCTTTAGATACTTCTCTCGTCCCAGGACTGTGTTGTACTCAACATCTAGCCCAGCGACCCACTGATCCGTTGAACTGTTGAACATGCGTAGGAAGCGAGCAAGCCATGCTTTCACCGTCTCGGATCCATGTGTGTAGATGACGATGAATTGATCGCCGGTGATGGCTCTAACCTGGTACTCAGCGGCGACCATGGAGATTTGGGGGGGGGGGGGGGGGGGGGGGGGGGGGGGGGGGGGGGGGGGGGGGGGGGGGGGGGGGGGGGGGGGGGGGGGGGGGGGGGGGGGGGGGGGGGGGGGGGGGGGGGGGGGGGGGGGGGGGGGGGGGGGGGGGGGGGGGGGGGGGGGGGGGGGGGGGGGGGGGGGGGGGGGGGGGGGGGGGGGGGGGGGGGGGGGGGGGGGGGGGGGGGGGGGGGGGGGGGGGGGGGGGGGGGGGGGGGGGGGGGGGGGGGGGGGGGGGGGGGGGGGGGGGGGGGGGGGGGGGGGGGGGGGGGGGGGGGGGGGGGGGGGGGGGGGGGGGGGGGGGGGGGGGGGGGGGGGGGGGGGGGGGGGGGGGGGGGGGGGGGGGGGGGGGGGGGGGGGGGGGGGGGGGGGGGGGGGGGGGGGGGGGGGGGGGGGGGGGGGGGGGGGGGGGGGGGGGGGGGGGGGGGGGGGGGGGGGGGGGGGGGGGGGGGGGGGGGGGGGGGGGGGGGGGGGGGGGGGGGGGGGGGGGGGGGGGGGGGGGGGGGGGGGGGGGGGGGGGGGGGGGGGGGGGGGGGGGGGGGGGGGGGGGGGGGGGGGGGGGGGGGGGGGGGGGGGGGGGGGGGGGGGGGGGGGGGGGGGGGGGGGGGGGGGGGGGGGGGGGGGGGGGGGGGGGGGGGGGGGGGGGGGGGGGGGGGGGGGGGGGGGGGGGGGGGGGGGGGGGGGGGGGGGGGGGGGGGGGGGGGGGGGGGGGGGGGGGGGGGGGGGGGGGGGGGGGGGGGGGGGGGGGGGGGGGGGGGGGGGGGGGGGGGGGGGGGGGGGGGGGGGGGGGGGGGGGGGGGGGGGGGGGGGGGGGGGGGGGGGGGGGGGGGGGGGGGGGGGGGGGGGGGGGGGGGGGGGGGGGGGGGGGGGGGGGGGGGGGGGGGGGGGGGGGGGGGGGGGGGGGGGGGGGGGGGGGGGGGGTAGTGACTTGAGACTATACCTACCCCGGCATGCAAGATGAGACTTATTATGCACTGTTCCCCATACCTGCAGGAAGCCCGTTCGTCTCCAAATCTTTTCCTCTCCATGTGTTGAAACAATATGCATGCTAGACTCTCCTTCTCGCTTCGGCGGTCCCACCACTCCACCCCGTGTGGAAAAAATCTGCATGCATGACTCTCCTCCCCCCGTGCTCGTCCAATCCGTTGTGACCAGCAATATTTCCTCCCCTTCCCTCCCCTGTAATTTACTCCAACAAATATGCCCACGTAGCTGTTACTTAACTGCAGGTGCATTGGGTCACTGACATATGGGCCCAACAGGGGTCTGGCCCACATGTTAGTGACGCAACTGGACCTGCAGTTAAGTCAGTGCAGCTCAGTCCATATCTTACGTAGGTGTGCCATTGCTCGCTATAAATACTATGCCTCCCACGACATCGCTATCTCCTCCCCCTCACGTTCACGTTCATCGCTATCTCCTCCCCCTCCCTCTCACGTCGACCACCATGGCATCGCCCCTCCCAAGCCCTAGGCGCCCCTCGCTGCACCGCGTGGACGGTCACGCGTCGCCGTTCCGTTCCTCGCCGCCACTAGTCGAGGAGGACGCGTCGGCGTTCTGCTCCTCCCCATGACGCGTTGAGGTGGACGCGTCGCCGTTCCGTTCCTCGACACCACTAGTCGAGGAGGATGCGTCGGCATTCCGCTCCTCGCCGCGACACGTCGAGGTGGACGCGTCGGCGTTCCCAATCTCGCTAGCATGCGCGTCAGAGGATGCGTCGGCTCCCCGCTACGAGGAGAACGCCGCGCCGCCCGCCGAGCCCCCCAGCCATGAGGAGCTTTGGAAAGAAATGGATGTCGCCTTGTGGGAGGCTTTGCCTCCAGCAGAGCGCGCCAAAATAGAGGCGGAGAAGAAGGCCGAGGAAGAGAAGCGCACCACGGAACAAGCTGCCTGGGAGGCCTATGTCGCGTCCG
Organism: Thinopyrum obtusiflorum; assembly: GCA_036873465.1. Classification (NCBI taxonomy): domain Eukaryota; kingdom Viridiplantae; phylum Streptophyta; class Magnoliopsida; order Poales; family Poaceae; genus Thinopyrum; species Thinopyrum obtusiflorum. The sequence goes on from JAAAWM010010618.1 coordinate 23,072, forward strand.
AGAGAGTCAGGCAATTGGCTCTTTGACAGAAGGCTTGTGCGAGGGCCGTGAGGGTGGCGGAGGACGCCCATGCCGACGCCCTGAGTGCAGTCGGGCCCAAGCGCCTCATCTACGCTTGGCGGTACGTGGACCGGGTGCACGCTTCCAGCGAGGAGGACTACCTGTTGGCGCCGGATCACCACACCGGTGAGATCGCGCTCGCCCGCCGGCAAGCCGCCAATCAGCACCTCGCGAGTTGCGAGGCTGAGGAAGAGGCGTTGTGTCGGCGCGCTGGGAAACGGCCGCGCACCAGGGCACTCATGGCGCGCCGCAAGCGCTCCTGCGAGCGCCGTGGCTTTTAGTAGGAGTATAATTTTTGTTTCCGTAAGGCGATCTCATTAGTTTTGGGACGCAAATGACAAATCCCGAACGTTCAAGAATTATTAGCGTCCTTAATTAAGTATGTAAAAGGGAAAGTTTGGAAACCTTGTGTATTCGTACGCATGTTGCAAGTACGTGCATATAGCACAAACTTTACTATATACTATCGCACTACACGTCTCTCTCTATATATGCTTGCAGACTGTGCTACTCCCTCCGTCCAGGTCAATAAGTCATCTTTGGTTGTGCACCGTGACCAAGAAGGAGGGAAGACTTATTCACCTAGACGGAGGGAGTACGACTATTACTTATGTACGTGCAAATGCACGTTTTAACATTACGATGCGGTTTTTGTAAAAGTAGAAAAACAGCACTAGTCAAGCTTGTGAAACGATTCAATGCAAAACAAATGCAAAAATGCTCGTTTGATTGTTTACTTTTAGCTTCCTTCTCTGTGGTTATTTCTCTGTCGTACCTTGTACGGAGTATCTCACTGGTCGGAAAGGCATGCAAATTCCCAAACCGCTTCCTACACCCTGTATCGAATTTTTTGCCTAACAAGTTGTGCTGTGCAATTGGAATTCCAACTTGAGTACTACTACTAGTAGGAGTACCAGGGGCCAGTTCTTTTAGGCTTCTAGATTAGTAATCCCATTACTACTACCTCCGTCCTGGTTTATTGGTCCCCATTGTAATCTGTGTCAAATTTTGATCATAAATTTAACTAATGAAATGTTAGTGCATGTCACATGCACTAACATTTTATCAGTTAAATCTTTGGCCAAAATTTAGCACAAATTACAATGGTGAGGAATAACCCAGGACGGAGGTACTACTAGTAGTAGTTTAGAAGCCCAAATAAATGAGTGAGGCACCATAATGTTACTCTCCACTGTGACTAGTCTTATGGGAAAAGCTGGGGAAGCCGCCAAAAGAACTGGCCCTAGGAGTAGTAGCTAGGGATACTAGGAGTAGTAGCTAGGGATCGAGTGTGCGAGATGAACCGGAGAAAGTAAATGCAGAGAGATGAAATGCAAAAAAGACGGAGGGATGTGATGGTTGCTTGTCCGTTTATTTTACCAGGCCACTTATTACTGGGAGTGGTTGGGTTTTGTGATATGACAACTTTACTGCCACGCCACGAGCGGGGTGAGACTCCCGTGCAGCGCCGCCCTCTACACTAGTACGACTACATCGGTCGTGGTTTATCCCCCATTGAATTTGACTGAAGATTTAACTGACAAAATGTTAGTGCATGTCAACAAAAACAATATCGTTGGATTCGTATTTGAACATAGTTTTCAATGATACTCCTATAATTTTAGGTGACATGCATCATCATTTATCGTACTATATATAATGTTAGTTCAATTTTTGGTCATACTAATCTATAGTAAGGTGCCCGTGCGTTGCACGGAAGAGTGAAATGCATTGATCGGGGAGTTGTTTATTTTGACAAATGATGTGGGGGTCATCTCATGTGTAACGGGTATCGATAGGTTTGTTCGGATATTATTTCATCACTAGAGCTCACAAACATCCGGGTAAAATAGATAAAAAGTATCTTTTGCAAACAAAAGCGTTCAACTGTTCAACCTGCATCCAAAACTTGTGAAGAAATAACTCTTATTGTGCTTTGCATGAAATGCTCTTCAAGAATTAGTTTTTGAGTATCCATTGTTATACATGTTGGCTACAGATGACATGGCACTTTCTTATAGTCAATAGTTGCCTATACTATTTAAGTATTAACCATGCCCTTATACACCTAGACGGAGGGATTAAATCAGAATGACTTGGAAGGGGGCAGAGGATATGTAAGAAATGGTTCATCATAAGTTTTTCACCAGTACTGTAGTAAAAATTCATACATGGAAGATTCTAGACTAAACCATAAATGGATACACTTTTATTCATGCGCGATACTCCAATAGAGCAAGATCATGCATGGAAGTCTCCACATGCTTAGACAGCGGATTACATTGAGCGAAGACTAATGATCAACATTTAACTTGATAATGCAGATGTCTAGGTGAACCTCCTTGGAGTCCCCGTGCACATTGTTGGGGGTCAAATAATACCGTGCGTCTTCCATGTCCACATCGGCGGGAAGGTCCCAGCTCGGCAGAGTCCAAGTCAGCTTGACGTAGCCAGTGTCGCCGCCCACGTACCTCCGAGGGGTAGTAATAGTGAGCACGCACCCATACATCGGCCTTGTGTCAGTGTCAGCGTCAGCGGCGTCGCCCCTGACGCACACTACAGAGATGTGGCGGCGGCCTGCGCGGGCCTCGCCGGTGGCCACGATCAAGAGGAAGACGCTGCCGTCCTCCTCCGAGACTAGTAGGCGGCACTGATCCTCCAGCGACTCCGGCACGGTGAACGGGTAGCACGTCTCGTGCTTGATGTTCTTCGCCAAGGGCCAGTAGTGATCGCCGCACGCCTGCGTCAGGTGATGCATGATGTCCGCCGGCGAGCCCCAAAATGGCATCGGGCACTCATAGTAGTAGACGAAGGGCTCCTTGGAGGCATCGACCAGGCCATACATGAAACGGGAGTGGCTGTAGGGGACGTTCCGCCAGTTGAATATATGAGCAAGTTACTACGAGATTTACTACAAAATAAATCATGACGGCTATAACAGAGATTAAACTAATCATGCGGACTAGCATAGTAGATGAACAGATCGAATCTAGGTCACAGACTAGAAACATGAATTCTACCACGATTTCGAACAGGAAGGACAGAAACACATACGGTGCAACGGGAGCAGCACCATTGGCGTTGAGGTTGTCGCTCATGTCGTTGAGGAAGAGGTTGCTGAGGTCGGGGAAGAAGTCGTCGTCGGTGAAGTCGTCGCTGCTAGCAGTCGCGAGAGTGCGCTCCCCAAATTTCAACAGCGCCCGCCGAATGGAGCACAGGAGGGAGTGGCCGTAGGGGATGTTGCGGCCGCCGAATGGAGCGCAGGAGTAGCCCACGAAGCAGTAGATGGTGCTCCTCCCTAGTCTCTATTCTTATCTCTATCTCTACTACTCTTCTTTGTTCCACGACATTGACCTCACATGGCCACCGTTTGAGTTGGCAGTGAGAGGGGTGCAGAGATGCACCCCCGTCAATGCACAGGGCACCAGTGGCGTTCTGAAACTCCTGCTCCCTAGTTTCCTCTTCATCCCCTCCATCACTCTCATCATCACAGGCTTCCTTCTCTCGACCTCTGGCGGGCTTTCCTTGGTTCCGGAAGGGTTTGCCGGGGCGATTTACTTCACCGCCTTGGCCCTTACCGCCAGCGATATTCTGACCCTTTTCCTTGTCACGCTTCTCATATTCTACTCTCTGCCTCTTAATGAGCTGCTCAACCTGATAACACTCCTGAAGGTCGTGGCCTTTAGTCCGATGAATCTTGCAGTATGGCCCATCGCCTTTCCCGGCCTTCTCGGCAGCCGCGGCCTCCCGGAAGTCAGTGCACACGACAGCTTCCTTGCCGGGGGCCTCGGCCTTAGCCTTCTTGCCAGTACTAGGTGTACCCGATCCTTCAATAGACATCACTACCCTATCCTTGCGTTTCTTACTACGCTTCTTGCTCTTCTTCTGACTGGTGGATTCGTCATCATCCTCTGAATCGACGTTGGTGCAATCCTCCTCCCCGGGTAGCTTTCTTCCCTCCTCCATCCGAGCACACTTATCCACGAAGGTGTAAAGCTCCTTCACAGTCTTGGGCAGCCACATGTTCATCTTGGAACGGATCCTGCGGTTGCGCACATTGGATTGTAAGGCAGCTATCACCACTGCTGGATGGATATTTGGGATGTTTCTATGAACCTTGCTGAACCTCTGCAAATACTTCCGAAGGGTCTCTCCTTCTTTCTATTGGAGAAGCTACAAGTCGATGGGCCTGCCTGGCTCTTGATGGCCACCGGTGAAGGCGCCAATGAACTCATGGCACAGGTCAGCCCACGACGAAATGGAGTTCTTCGGTAGGTGCATTAGCTAAGACCTCACATTGGACTTGAGATCCAAAGGGAAGTAATTGGCAAACACCTTCTCATCTCTTCCCCCGGCAGCCTGAACAGCGATGGTGTAGATGCTCAGAAACTCTGCCGGGTTCAGCCTCCCATCGTACTTCTCGGGTATCTCTGGCTTGAACATGCGAACGGACGGCCAACGGGCTTGCCGCAGCTCACAAGTAAAGGTAGGGCACCCAATCTCGAAAGGTAGGCACCCGCCAATACCGAGCGCAGGCTCATCGACGTCGGGGCCATCGCACTCATCGATCCGGCGGTGGTCATCGCTGCGTCGCTCAATGATGATGCGCGCGTCTCCCCTCCGCGTATCCTCCAAGGCTCGCCATTGGCCTGGACATGCTCGAGGGTCCGAAGAGGCCATCGAGACGTCATGAGGTTCTTGATTCTGCTACACTCGCGCTAGCTACCATGGCGGGGACTGTACCATTCGACCAGCAGCATGAGACGTCGTCGTCGTTTGGGGATTCCGCGGTGGGCCATCTCACTGTGAGCCCCCAGCCTCGGCGAAACCGAGCAAACTCTGGATGGTGGCACGCAATTCATCCATTTGCTCGGCCGCTGGGTGATACGTCTCCAACGTATCTACTTTTCCTAACGCTTTCCCTCTTGTTTTGGACTATAATTTGCATGATTTGAATGAAACTAACCCCGGACTGACGCTGTTTTCAGCACAACTACCATGGTGTTGTTTTTGTGCAGAAATAAAAGTTCTCGGAATGGAATGAAACTTTGCGAGGATTTTTTATGCAATAAACAAGAATTTCTGGAGCCAAGACCCACCGGAGGGGGGCACCTGAGTGGGCATAACCCACCAGGGCACGCCCCCCTCCTAGCACGCCCAGGTGGGTTGTCCCCACCTGGTGGCCCCGCAGACCCTGAAACCGACGCTATAAAATCCTATTTTTCCAGAAAAAAATCAAAGAGAAAGATTTATCGTGATCCACGAGATGGAGCCGCCGTCACCTCCTGTTCTTCATCGGGAGGCCAGATCTGGAGTCCGTTTAGGGCTCTGGAGAGGGGGATCTTCGTTCTTCGTCATCACCAACCCTTCTCCATTGCCAATTCCATGATGCTCCCCGTCGGGAGTGAGTAATTCCTTCGTAGGCTCGCTGGTCGGTGAGGAGTTGGATGAGATTCATCATGTAATCGAGTTATTTTTGTTAGGGCCTGATCCCTAGTATCCACTATGTTCTAAGATTGATGTTGCTATGACTTTGCCATGCTTAATGCTTGTCACTTTGGGCCCGGGTGCCATGAACTCAGATCTAAACCGTTTATGCTATCATCATTATATCCATGTTCTAGATCCGATCTTGCAAGTTATAGACACCTACTATGTGTTATGATCCGGCAACCCCGGAGTGACAATAGTCGGGACCACTCCCGGTGATGACCGTAGTTTGAGGAGTTCATGTATTAACTATGTGTTAATGCTTTGTTCTGGTTCTGTATTAAATGGAGGCCTTAATATCCCTTAGTTTCCAATAGAACCCCACTACCACGGGAGGGTAGGACAAAAGATGTCATGCACGTTCTTTCCATAAGCACGTATGACTATTTACGGAATACATGCCTACATTATCTTGATGAACTAGAGGTAGAGCCGTATCGCCCTAGGCTATAACTGTCTCATGATGTATCATCCAACAAGTCACCGATTCAATGCCTACGAATTTATATTATATTGTTCTTGCTAAGTTACTACTGCTATCGTTACTATTGCACTTGCTACAAAATTACTGCTATCACTGTTACCGTTACCGTTGCTGCTGCTACTAATATCAAAACTATCATACTACTTTGCTACTGATCACCTTGTTGCAGATAATTAATCTCCAGGTGTGGTTGAATTGAAAACTCAGCTGCTAATACCTTCAAATATTCTTTGGCTCCCCTTGTGTTTAATCTATAAATTTGGGTTGAATACTCTACCCTCGATAACTGTTGCGATCCCCTATACTTGTGGGTTATCGACACCTTTTTCTGGCGCCGTTGCCAGGGAGCATAGCTATATTTGTTGAGTCACTTGGTATTATTATCAATTTAGCACTATGAAGAATCTGAAGGATGCTGAGACTAAGATTTTTCCCTCAAAGACGAGGGGAGGTAAGGAACTGCCATCTAGTTCTTCTTTAGATTCACCTTCTACTATAAGTAAACTTGCAACACCACCGCATGCTATCAATTCTGATATGTCGCAAGTTATTGATGATGCTACTTCTGCTATGGATAATGCTTATGATGATGCTAGTACCTTGGTTGATGATAATGATGTGCCACTTGGTGATTTTTTTGATGAAAAAATTGCTAGAGTAATACAACATGATGTTGTTGAATCTGATGATGAGCTTGAAACTGAAACTCCTGAAACACCTGCTAGAACTAGCCCTCCAAGATATGAATTTCCTAAGGTACCAGAAGGTTATGTTATGAATGAGGAGACAACTAGAGATATTCTTGCTTGTAAGGATAGAGATGATCTAGAGAAATTATTATGCAAGTATAAAGAAAAATCTCTAAATGCTAGAATGAAATGTGATTCTAAGTTTTCTACTTCACCTATCTTTATTGATGATAAGGATTATGAATTCTCTGTCGACCCAGAGTTAATTACTTTGGTTGAATCTGATCCTTTCCATGGTTATGAAACTGAAACTGTTGTGGCACATCTTACTAAGTTGAATGACATAGCCACCCTTTTTACTCATGATGAGAAAACTCGCTATTACTTTATTCTCAAATTATTTCCGTTCTCATTAAAGGGTGATGCTAAAGCTTGGTACAATACTCTTGCTCCTGGTTGTGTGCGTAGTCCCACGGATATGATTTATTACTTCTCTGAAAAATATTTCCATGCTCATAAGAAACAAGTTGCTTTACAGGAAATATTTAACTTTGTGCAAACTAAAGAAGAGAGTCTCCCACAAGCTTGGGGGAGGCTTTGCCAGTTACTTAATGCTTTGCCTGATCATCCTCTTAAGAAAAATGAAATACTTGCTATCTTCTATAATGGACTAACCGATGCTTCTAGGGATTTCCTAGATAGTTGTGTTGGTTGTGTTTTCAGGGAACGGACTATTGGACAAGCTGAAGAATTATTGAATAATATATTGAAAAATTATGATGATTGGACTATTCCTGAACCACCACCTAAACCCACTCCGAAGAAGAGGGGTATATTATATCTCAGTCCTGAAGATATGCAAGAGGTAAAGAAATCTATGAAGGAAAAAGGTATTAAAGCTGAGGATGTTAAAATTTTACCTCCTATTGAAGAAATACATGGGCTTAATAGACCACCACTGCCTAAGGTGGTAGAGGTAAATTCCCTAATGAAGTTCAATGATAATAAAAGTCCTCACAATATGCACCCTAGCCAATGCCTTTATGAGTTTGAAAACTATATTAGAAAACAAGATCACTTCAATGCAAATGTTATGAAACAACTGAAATACAATTCTGATATGATTGCTCGCTTGAGTGACTTGTTATTTAGAATCTCAAATGATGTTAGAGGTGTTGGAAAGCATGCTTCTATGGTTCAAACTCAGTTAGAACAAGTTGCTAAATCACAAAGAGAATTGCTTGATGAAATGAATAGCAACATACATGACTTTGCTGTTAGAGTTGCAACTAGAGGAGGTAAAATGACTCAGGAACTACTTTATCCCGAGGGACATCCAAAGAGAATAGAACAAGATTCACAAAGAGTTAACACTGATGCACCTAGTCCTTCTAGAAAGAAAAAGAAGAAGAAGAATGATAGGACTTTGCATACTTCTAGTGAACCTGAAATAGAAAATCCTCCTGATAAGGATAATGAAACTTCTATCTCTGATGCTGAAACTCATTCTGGTAATGAACACTCACCTAGTGATAATGAAAAATATAATGATGAGGTTCATGAAAATACTCAAACAAATAATAAAGAACTAGACAATGATGTTGAGATAGAACCACTTGTTGATCTTGATAACCCACAACCTAAGAATAAAAGATATGATAAAAGAGACTTCATTGCTAGAAAACATGGTAAAGAAAGAGAACTGTGGGTTCAAAAACCTATGCCTTTTCCACCTAAGTCAACTAAAAAGAAAGATGATGAAGAATTTGAACGCTTTGCTGAAATGCTGAGGCCAGTCTTTTTGCGTACTCGCTTGACTGATATCTTGAAAATGCCTCCTTATGCAAAGTACATGAAAGACATCATCACCAATAAGAGAAAAATACCGGAAGCTGAAATCTCCACTATGCTTGCTAATTATACTTTTAAGGATGGAGTACCCAAAAAACTTGGAGGTTCGGGAATACCAACTATACCTTGCTCCATCAAAAAGAATTATGTGAAAACTGCCTTATGTCATTTAGGAGCTGGTGTTAGTGTTATGCCTTTCTCTTTATATAAAAGACTTGATTTGAATAAACTCACACCTACTGAAATATCTTTGCAAATGTCTGACAAATCAACTACCATACCTATCGGTATCTGTGAGGATGTGCCCGTTGTTGTTGGTAATGTTACTATTTTGACTGACTTTGTTATACTTGAGATGCCCGAGGACGACAACATGTCGATTATCCTTAGTAGACCCTTCTTGAATACTGCATGGGCTGTTATAGATTTCAATAAAAGCAAGGTCACCGTTCATATCAATGGTAATGAGCATACAGTGCACTTTCTGAAGAAACAATTCCAAGTGAATGGTATTAATGTTATTGCAAAATCTTTGACAATCACTATTGGAAGTTTTCAAATACCTCTACCTACTGTTAAAAAGAAATATGAAATGCTTATTGTTGGGGACATTCATATCCCAGTTGAGGCAAATTAGTGATTTACGATAGTTCTTCGATTTCATGCTAATCGAAAGTGGTTGTTAATAAGACTTGATCAACCTTATTAATGGATCATTTTTGAGAGGTATGAAGTTGATGAATTTAGTAAGTACTACCTTCTGTCCCTACTTTTTGTTTTCTGTTTTTATTAGTAAAATAAAATAAAATGCTGAAGGAAATATGCCCTAGAGGCAATAATAAAGTTATTATTTATTTCCTTATTTCATGATAAATGTTTATTATTCATGCTAGAATTGTATTAACCGGAAACTTAGTACATGTGTGAATACATAGACAAACAGAGTGTCACTAGTATGCCTCTACTTGACTAGCTCGTTAATCAAAGATGGTAAAGTTTCCTAGCCATAGACATGAGTTGTCATTTGATGAACGGGATCACATCATTAGAGAATGATGTGATTGACAAGACCCATCCATTAGCTTAGCATTATGATCATTGAGTTTTATTGCTATTGCTTTCTTCATGACTTATACATGTTCCTCTGACTATGAGATTATGCAACTCCCCCCCCCCCCCCCCCCCCCCCCCCCCCCCCCCCCCCCCCCCCCCCCCCCCCCCCCCCCCCCCCCCCCCCCCCCCCCCCCCCCCCCCCCCCCCCCCCCCCCCCCCCCCCCCCCCCCCCCCCCCCCCCCCCCCCCCCCCCCCCCCCCCCCCCCCCCCCCCCCCCCCCCCCCCCCCCCCCCCCCCCCCCCCCCCCCCCCCCCCCCCCCCCCCCCCCCCCCCCCCCCCCCCCCCCCCCCCCCCCCCCCCCCCCCCCCCCCCCCCCCCCCCCCCCCCCCCCCCCCCCCCCCCCCCCCCCCCCCCCCCCCCCCCCCCCCCCCCCCCCCCCCCCCCCCCCCCCCCCCCCCCCCCCCCCCCCCCCCCCCCCCCCCCCCCCCCCCCCCCCCCCCCCCCCCCCCCCCCCCCCCCCCCCCCCCCCCCCCCCCCCCCCCCCCCCCCCCCCCCCCCCCCCCCCCCCCCCCCCCCCCCCCCCCCCCCCCCCCCCCCCCCCCCCCCCCCCCCCCCCCCCCCCCCCCCCCCCCCCCCCCCCCCCCCCCCCCCCCCCCCCCCCCCCCCCCCCCCCCCCCCCCCCCCCCCCCCCCCCCCCCCCCCCCCCCCCCCCCCCCCCCCCCCCCCCCCCCCCCCCCCCCCCCCCCCCCCCCCCCCCCCCCCCCCCCCCCCCCCCCCCCCCCCCCCCCCCCCCCCCCCCCCCCCCCCCCCCCCCCCCCCCCCCCCCCCCCCCCCCCCCCCCCCCCCCCCCCCCCCCCCCCCCCCCCCCCCCCCCCCCCCCCCCCCCCCCCCCCCCCCCCCCCCCCCCCCCCCCCCCCCCCCCCCCCCCCCCCCCCCCCCCCCCCCCCCCCCCCCCCCCCCCCCCCCCCCCCCCCCCCCCCCCCCCCCCCCCCCCCCCCCCCCCCCCCCCCCCCCCCCCCCCCCCCCCCCCCCCCCCCCCCCCCCCCCCCCCCCCCCCCCCCCCCCCCCCCCCCCCCCCCCCCCCCCCCCCCCCCCCCCCCCCCCCCCCCCCCCCCCCCCCCCCCCCCCCCCCCCCCCCCCCCCCCCCCCCCCCCCCCCCCCCCCCCCCCCCCCCCCCCCCCCCCCCCCCCCCCCCCCCCCCCCCCCCCCCCCCCCCCCCCCCCCCCCCCCCCCCCCCCCCCCCCCCCCCCCCCCCCCCCCCCCCCCCCCCCCCCCCCCCCCCCCCCCCCCCCCCCCCCCCCCCCCCCCCCCCCCCCCCCCCCCCCCCCCCCCCCCCCCCCCCCCCCCCCCCCCCCCCCCCCCCCCCCCCCCCCCCCCCCCCCCCCCCCCCCCCCCCCCCCCCCCCCCCCCCCCCCCCCCCCCCCCCCCCCCCCCCCCCCCCCCCCCCCCCCCCCCCCCCCCCCCCCCCCCCCCCCCCCCCCCCCCCCCCCCCCCCCCCCCCCCCCCCCCCCCCAAAGATATAAGTTTAATAATGATAGTGTAACTTATTTGTGGCACTGCGGTTTAGGTCATATTGGTGTAAAGCGCATGAAGAAACTCCATGCTAATGGGCTTTTGTGGAGATCAAAGGCACAAGATGATGATGGCCATATCATATCACTTATATTGATTGCATGTGATGTTTATCCTTTATGCATCTTATTTTGCTTAGTTCGGCGGTAGCATTATAAGATGATCTCTCACTAAATTTCAAGGTACAAGTGTTCTCCCTGTGTATGCACCGTTGTGAAAGTTCGTCGTGCCGAGACACCACGTGATGATCGGGTGTGATAAGCTCTACGTTCACATACAACGGGTGCAAGCCAGTTTTGCACACGCATAATACTCGGGTTAAACTTGATGAGCCTAGCATATGCAGATATGGCCTCGGAACACTAAGACCGAAAGGTTGAGTGTGAATCATATAGTAGATATGATCAACATAGTGATGTTCACCATTGAAAACTACTCCATCTCACGTGATCACTTAAATGATTAGAGGGATGTCTATCTAAGTGGGAATTCTTAAGTAATATGATTAATTGAACTTTAATTTATCATGAACTTAGTACCCGATAGTATTTTGCATGTCTATGTTGTTGTAGATCAATGGCCCGTGCTACTGTTCCTTTGAATTTTCATGCGTTCCTAGAGAAAGCTAAGTTGAAAGATGATGTTAGCAACTACACGGACTGGGTCCGTAACTTGAGGATTATCCTCATTGATGCACAGAAGAATTACGTCCTGGAAGCACCGCTAGGTGCCAGGCCTGCTGAAGATGCTGCTGATGACGTTAAGAATGTCTGGCAGAGCAAAGCTGATGACTACTCGATAGTTCAGTGTGCCATGCTTTACGGCTTAGAACCGGGACTTCAACGACGTTTTGAACCTCATGGAGCATATGAGATGTTCCAGGAGTTGAAGTTAATATTTCAAGCAAATGCCCGATTTGAGAGATATGAAGTCTCCAATAAGTTCTATAGCTGCAAAATGGAGGAGAATAGTTCTGTCAGTGAACATATACTCAGAATGTTTGGATACAACAACCACTTGACTCAACTGGGAGTTAATCTTCCTGATGATAGTGTCATTGACAGAGTTCTTCAATCACTTCCACCAAGCTACAAAAGCTTCATGATGAACTATAATATGCAAGGGATGGATAAGAAAATTCGCGAACTCTTCACGATGCTAAAGGCTGCGGAGGTAGAAATCAAGAAGGAGCATCAAGTGTTGATGGTTAACAAGACCACCAGTTTCAAAAAGAAGGGCAAAGGGAAGAAGGGGAACTTCAAGAAGAACGGCAAACAAATTGCTGCTCAAGTGAAGAAGCCCAAGTCTGGACCTAAGCTTGAGACTGAGTGCTTCTACTGCAAAGGGACTGGTCACTGGAAGCGGAACTGCCCCAAGTATTTGGCGGGGAAGAAGGATGGCAAAGTGAAAGGTATATTTGATATACATGTTATTGATGTGTACTTAACTAATGCTCGCAGTAGTGCCTGGGTATTTGATACTGGTTCTATTGCTAATATTTGCAACTCGAAACAGGGGCTACGGATTAAGCGAAGATTGGCTAAGGACGAGGTGACGATGCGCGTGGGAAATGGTTCCAAAGTCGATGTGATCGCCGTCGGGACACTACCTCTACATCTACCTTCGGGATTAGTTTTAGACCTAAATAATTGTTATTTGGTGCCAGTGTTGAGCATGAACATTATATCTGGATCTTGTTTGATGCGAGACGGTTATTTATTTAAATCAGAGAATAATGGTTGTTCTATTTATATGAGTAATATCTTTTATGGTCATGCACCCTTGATGAGTGGTCTATTTTTACTAAATCTAGATATTAGTGATACACATGTTCATAGTATTGAAGCCAAAAGATATAAGTTTAATAATGATAGTGTAACTTATTTGTGGCACTGCGGTTTAGGTCATATTGGTGTAAAGCGCATGAAGAAACTCCATGCTAATGGGCTTTTGGAATCACTTGATCATGAATCACTTGATGCTTGCGAACCATGCCTCATGGGCAAGATGACTAAGACTCTGTTCTCCGGAACAATGGAGCGAGCTACAGACTTGTTGGAAATAATACATACTGATGTATGCGGTCTGATGAGTGTTGATGCTCGCGGTGGGTATCATTATTTTCTTACCTTCACAGATGATTTGAGCAGATATGGGTATATCTACTTGATGAAACATAAGTCTGAAACATTTGAAAAGTTCAATGAATTTCAGAGTGAAGTGGAAAATCATTGTAACAAGAAAATAAAGTTTCTATGATCTGGTCGTGGAGGAGAATATTTGAGTTACGAGTTTGGTCTTCATTTGAAACTATGCGGAATAGTTTCGCAACTCACACTGCCCGGAACACCACAGCGTAATGGTGTGTTCGAACGTCGTAATCGTACTTTACTAGATATGGTGCGATCTATGATGTCTCTTACTGATTTACCGCTATCGTTTTGGGGTTATGCTTTAGAGACAGCTGCATTCACGTTAAATAGGGCACCATCTAAATCCATTGAGATGACACCTTATGAACTTTGGGTTGGCAAGAAACCCAAGTTGTCGTTTCTTAAAGTTTGGGGCTGCGATGCTTATGTGAAAAAGCTTCAACCTGATAAGCTCGAACCCAAATCGTAGAAATGTGTCTTCATAGGATACCCAAAGGAGACTGTTGGGTACACCTTCTATCACAGATCCGAAGGCAAGATATTCGTTGCTAAGAATGGATACTTTCTAGAGAAGGATTTTTTCTCAAAAGAAGTGGGAGGAAAGTAGAACTTGGTGAGGTAATTGTACCTTCTCCTGAGTTGGAAACTAGTACATCACAGAAGTCAGTTCCTGTGATTCCTACACCAACTAGTGAGGAAGCTAATGATGATGATCATGAAACTTCTGATCAAGTTACTACCGAACCTCTTAGGTCAACCAGAGTAAGATCCGCACCAGAGTGGTACGGTAATCCTGTTCTGGAGGTCATGTTACTTGACCATGCCGAACCTACGAACTATGAGGAAGCGATGATGAGCCCAGATTCCGCAAAATGGCTTTAGGCCATGAAATCTGAGATGGGATCCATGTATGAGAACAAAATGTGGACATTGGTTGACTTGCCCGATGATCGGCAAGCCATAGAGAATAAATGGATCTTCAAGAAGAAGACTGACGCTGATGGTAATGTTACTCTCTACAAAGCTTGACTTGTTGCGAAAGGTTTTCGACAAGTTCAAGGAGTTGACAACGATGAGACCTTCTCACCCGTAGCGATGCTTAAGTCCGTCCGAATCATGTTAGCAATTGCCGCATTTTATGATTATGAAATTTGGCAAATGGATGTCAAAACTGTATTCCTTAATGGATATCTTAAAGAAGAGTTGTATATGATGCAACCAGAAGGTTTTGTCGATCCAAAAGGTGCTAACAAAGTGTGTAAGCTCTAGCGATCCATTTATGGACGGGTGCAAGCATCTCGGAGTTGGAAAATAAGCTTTGATAGTGTAATCAAAGCATATGGTTTTATACAGACTTTTGGAGAAGCCTGTATTTACAAGAAAGTGAGTGGGAGCTCTGTAGCATTTCTGATATTATATGTTGATGACATATTATTGATCGGAAATGATACTGAATTTCTGAATAGCATAAAAGGATACTTGAATAAGAATTTTTCAATGAAAGACCTTGGTGAAGCTGCTTATATATTGGGCATCAAGATCTATAGAGATAGATCAAGACGCTTAATTGGACTTTCAAAAAGCACATACCTTGATAAAGTTTTGAAGAAGTTCAAAATGGATCAAGCAAAGAAAGGGTTCTTGCCTGTGTTACAAGGTGTGAAATTGAGTCAGACTCAACGCCCGACCACTGCAGAAGATAGAGAGAAAATGGAAGTCATTCCCTATGCTTCAGCCATAGGTTCTATCATGTATGCAATGCTGTGTACCAGACCTGATATGTGCCTTGCTATTAGTTTAGCAGGGAGGTACCAAAGTAATCCAGGAGTGGATCACTGGACAGCGGTCAAGAACATCCTGAAATACCTTAAAAGGACTAAGGATATGTTTCTCATTTATGGAGGTGACAAAGAGCTCGTAGTAAACGGTTACGTCGATGCAAGCTTTGACACTGATCCGGATGACTCTAAGTCACAAACCGGATACATATTTTTATTGAATGGTGGAGCTGTCAGTTGGTGCAGTTCCAAGCAGAGCATCGTGGCGGGATCTATGTGTGAAGCGGAGTACATAGCTGCTTCGGAAGCAGCAAATGAAGGAGTCTGGATGAAGGAGTTCATATCCGATCTAGGTGTCATACCTAGTGCAACGGGTCCAATGAAAATCTTTTGTGACAATACTGGTGCAATTGCCTTGGCAAAGGAATCCAGATTTCACAAGAGAACCAAGCACATCAAGAGACGCTTCAATTCCATCTGCGATTAAGTCAGGGAGGGAGACATAGAGATTTGCAAAATACATACGGCTCTGAATGTGGCAGACCCGTTGACTAAACTTCTCTCACAAGCAAAGCATGATCACACCTTAAGTACTCTTTGGGTGTTAATCACATAGCGATGTGAACTAGATTATTGACTCTAGTAAACACTTTGGGTGTTAGTCACATGACGGTGTGAACTATGGGTGTTAATCACATGGTGATGTGAACTATTGGTGTTAAATCACATGGCGATGTGAACTAGATTATTGACTCTAGTGCAAGTGGGAGACTTATTATTTATTTCCTTATTTCATGATAAATGTTTATTATTCATGCTAGAATTGTATTAATCGGAAACTTAGTACATGTGTGAATACATAGACAAACAGAGTGTCACTAGTATGCCTCTACTTGACTAGCTCATTAATCAAAGATGGTTAAGTTTATTAGCCATAGACATGAGTTGTCATTTGATGAACGGGATCACATCATTAGAGAATGATGTGATTGACAAGACCCATCCGTTAGCTTAGCATTATGATCGTTGAGTTTTATTGCTATTGCTTTCTTCATGACTTATACATGTTCCTCTGACCATGAGATTATGCAACTCCCGAATACCGGAGGAACATTTAGTGTGCTATCAAATGTCACAACGTAACTAGGTGATTATAAAGATGCTCTACAGGTGTCTCCGATGGTGTTTGTTGAGTTGGCATAGATCGAGATTAGGATTTGTCACTCCGATTGTCGGAGAGGTATCTCTGGGCCCTCTCGGTAATGCACGTCACTATAAGACTTGCAAGCAATGTGACTAATGAGTTAGTTGCGGGATGATGCATTACGGAACAAGTAAAGAGACTTGCCGGTAACGAGATTGAACTAGGTATGATGATACCGACAATTGAATCTCGGGCAAGTAACATACCGATGACAAAGGGAACAACTTATGTTGTTATGCGATTTGGCCGATAAAGATCTTCGTAGAATATGTAAGAGCCAATATGAGCATCCAGGTTCTGCTATTGCTTATTGACCGGAGATGTGTCTCGGTCATGTCTACATAGTTCTCGAACCCGTAGGGTCCGCACGCTTAACGTTCGATGACGATTTGTATTATGAGTTATGTGATTTGATGTACCGAAAGGTTGTTCGGAGTCCCCGATGAGATCACGGACATGACGAGGAGTCTCGAAATGGACGAGACATAAATATTGATATATTGGACAGTTATATTCGGACACCGGAAATGTTTTGAAGTGTATCGGGTATTTTTCGGAGTACCGGGAGGTTACCGGAACCCCCCGGGGAGTCTATGGGCCTTATTGGGCCATAATGGAGAAAGAGTGCAGCAAGCAAGGTGTGGGGCGCCCCCCTAGGCCCAAACCGAATTGGTTTAGGGTTTGGGGGGCCGGCGCGCGCCAAGGGGGGGCAATCCTACTCGAAGTAGGTTTGGCCCCCCCTTTCCTATTCCTACTAGGAGAAGGAGGAAAGAGGGGGCCAAACCTACTTCGAGTAGGATTGCCCCCCCTTGGCGCGTGCCTCCTCCTAGGCCGGCCTCCTCCTCCCTCCCTCCTTTATATACGTGGGGAGGGGGCACCCCAAAGACACAAGTTGATTGTTTAGCCATGTGCGGTGCCCCCCTCCACAGATTTTCACTTCGGTCTTATCGTTGTAGTGCTTAGGCGAAGCCCTGCATCGGTAACTTCATCATCGCCATCATCACGCCGTCGTGCCGACGAAACTCTCCCTCGAGCTCGGCTGGGATCTAGAGTTTGTGGGACGTCACCGAGCTGAACGTGTGCAGATCATGCAGGTGCCGTACTTTCGGTACTAGGATCAGCCAGATCGTGAAGACGTATGACTACATCAACCGCGTTGTCATAACGCTTCGACTTTCGGTCTATGAGGGTACGTGGACAACACTCTCCCCGCTCGTTGCCATGCTTCTCCTAGATAGATCTTGCGTGATCGTAGGCAAATTTTTGAAATACTACGTTCCCCAACAAATGCCATGTTTTATCTGTTTTCTGAATTTCCCGTGCAATAAAAAAATGACTCAAAAATAAAAGTTCTCAAAATGCCCTGAAAATTTAATACGATTTTTTCTGAATATTTGAGAATTTTTGGTGCAAATAACATCAGAGGGAGGTGCACCAGGTGGGCACAACCCACCTGGGCGCGCCAGGACCCCCAGGCGCGCCCTGGTGGGTTGTGGTCCCCACGTGGGCCCCTCACTTATCCCTTCACACCACATCATCACGTGTTCTTGCTCTCAAACCCGCGGATTTCGATCTCTTTGCTCGAAGCTCCATTTCTGAAACTGTTTCGGGGGATTGTTGCTTTGTATGTGACTCCACTGTTTGTCCAATTAGTTTTTGTTTTAGTGGTTTATATTTTGAATAATTAGCTACTCTTGGTGCTGCTGTAGATGAGCTTGCATGTTGAATTCTTAGAGTTCGAAGTAGTTTGAATGCTTGCTATGGCCTCTATGTATCACTATGAGTAGTTGCCACAAATTTTGTGAAGTTTTGTTGAGAAAAAATGATGGACTAAAAATTTCAGAATTTTTGTTCAAAGGAAATGGATGAATATCTTTAGGAAGTTTGCCACTAAGAAGAACTCCAAGGGTGTTATTGGGGAGTCGTCTGACAGTGATCTCCATCCTCGGAGGTTGGCGGAGGTATGGCCGTGCAAATGGCCGCACACCCAGTTCATGGAAGAGGCTAGAATCCTTCAGGAGTTCACACAATATGCTGCTAATGCCTGCCTCACCGACTTCATCGCAGTTGAATGTGAACAGTATCATCTCCTCACAAACATCTTTGTTCAAAGTTTTACTTTCCTTCCTAGGAATAATCCTCCTGAGGTGCAGTTTGATTTATATGATGAAACCCATCAGATACCACCTACTGAGTTTTGTAACATATGCATGATCCCTTCTGATGGGTGTTTAGCCGAGCCTAGGCCGGCGGGGTTTGAGGCCTTTTATCGTACCTTGACGGTGGGAGATGAGAGAGGGGTGTCGGCCGTCACTGCCACTAGCATACACTTTCCTGCCGTGCATTATTTTACTTTATTTATCGCTAAGTGTTTGCTTGCTAGGGAAAAAGTGGGGGTGCTCAGCGCACCAGACTTTGCTGTTTTACACCGTGGACTAGAGCGCGATAACACTTATAGCTTGGGAGCTATTGTGGCACGTCGCCTTCATATTAATAAGTCCAAGGGTAAAATACATGGTGGGATTTTTGCTACTCGTGTGGCGGCTCACTTTGAGGTTGAGATATGCGTTCATGATCACCCTCTGACAAAGGTTTACCTAGACCGCGTAGGAATGGATCACCACCATTTTACTGATATAGAATCTCCTAACATCCCTATTCCATATTACCTGGTTTTTAGCATTGAAACTCATGATATTATTCCATTGCCTGCTCCTGCTTTGTTTGATTCTGTTGCCAGGGGCAGATATAGGATTATGCCTGCGGACATCATCGCCTACCGGAACGATCAGGCTGCTACAGAGACAGAGGAGGAGCCTCAGCAGTGGGATGAGTGGATGCCCGCTCCTCAGTACCCCAACTACTATCCAGGCTACTGACTGTTTACCAAGTTAGGCCAAAAGCCTAAGCTTGGGGGAGTACGTGTTTCTCACCGACATTACATTCATGTCCATTTATTCCATTTGTCGGTGTTCACACTTTTTTCATTGTATCATCCATGCTTAATTTTATTTTTCTCGCTTTCTTCTTGTGTGTTTGAAAAACTTTAGAAAAACCAAAAAAAAATAGTTGTAGTTAGTTTACTTTCTATGCATGCTTAGTTGTAATACTAAAAAGAAAACCCAAAAATATTTCCTTGTTCGTCTTTTGCTTGTTGGGAGCTTTCCCATGTAAATAGTTTTTCTCGTTTTTGCTTTTCCCTTTTATTTGCTTGTTCAAGAAAACCAAAAACTCCAAAAATATTTCAGTGTGTTTCTCTGAATTTCTTTTCTTTTTATTCGAGTTGTACCGAGGAGAAGACCACGATGAAAAGGTTGAGTGCCTCTCATATGAATAACTGTTGATCTAATAAAGAGCCCATTTTACCTTGTCTTCTCCTGTTGAATAAAATGTTTGCAGATTCCAGCTTAGTCCACGACACTCTTGCACTATTATTATTTTCATATCGTTCGGTCATGCAAGTGAAAGGCAATAATGACGACATTCGATGAACTGACCGTGGCAGAGAGAAACGGGTATGAACTCGACTTGTTCTGTTTGTGTAAATATGTTTAACCTAGTGTCCATGATTCAACCCATTATGATTAAATATGTTTGCAATGACAATTAGAGATTATAGTTTCTCATGCCATGCATATGTAGCTAGGAGTGGATAATGATTTATCTTGGATATCAACATTGCATTAAAATGATTGTGATGTAGTATGATGATATGGTATCCTCCTCTGAATGTTCGAGTGGCTTGACTTGGCACATGTTCATGCAGGTAGTTGAATCAAAACCAACATAGCCTCTATGATATTTATGTTCATGGTGTTCATATCCTACTCATGCTAGTGTCCAATGTTACTTATGCATAATGCATGTTCATGACCATTGTTGCTCTCTAGCTGGCCGCTTTTCAACCTATTTGCTAGCCTTCGCCTGTACTAAGTGGGAATTCTGCTTGTACATCAAAAACCTTGAACTCAAAAGTCATTCTAGATGACTCCACCATACCTACCTATATGCGGTATTACCCTGCCGTCCTAAGTAAATTTGCATGTGCCACCTCTAAAAACTTCTAATAAATATCCTTTTTGTGTGCCAGGATCGTTCATGGAACGACAGGAGGTGGTCGGTATCTTCCATGCTAAGCGGGTTATTCTCAGGTCGAGTGTTTATTCACTCGCCATCGCACGAGAAAAGGGCAGTAATAGGGATGCCCAGTCCCAAACTGCAAACAGAAAAAGCTTACAAATAATCAAACAAAAACTCCCAATGGAGTCAAAACCTTTACTTTTATCGCTTGGGAACCGCCACTAGCATGCTTAGCATGGAAGATATTGATAACTGATAGTCATGAAGTAAATGAGAAGGGTGCATGTCTCAAAATATCATTTACCTCTGTTTTAAAAATTTGAGCTCTGGCACCTCTGCAAATCACTGCTTCCCTCTGCAAAGGGACTATTTATTTACTTTTATGTTGTGTCATCACCTTCTAAAACAAGCGCTAGAACCTGAGAGCACTGCTGTCATGACTTATGCATTGTGTGTAGCTAATGTTGGGTGCATCATGACTGGATCTTTTCTACCATGAATTACAATGTTTAGTCGCTGCTTGATCTTTGGAGGTGCTCTGCATTTATGTTTTGCGGTCTTAGAAAGGGCTAGCGAGATACCACTATTGTCATATTATATCATGGTTGTTTTGACAACATGTTGCTGTTTGAGATATCTTATTATTGCTCGCTAGCTAATTATGTCATTGATATGAGTTAATATAATCTTTAAGAGTTATTGGTGCATGGTTAGTTATAATGTTGGCTGAAAACCTGGGTGCTGTTTAAGCTTATTTATGCAAAGAAGAGCAAAAGAGTTTGTAAAAGTATTTCTTTTTCACTTTCAGTTTATCAACTGAATTGCTTGAGGACAAGCAAAGGTTTAAGCTTGGGGGAGTTGATACGTCTCCAACGTATCTACTTTTCCTAACACTTTTCCTCTTGTTTTGGACTCTAATTTGCATGATTTGAATGAAACTAACCCCGGACTGAAGCTGTTTTTAGCAGAACTACCATGGTTTTGTTTTTGTGGAGAAATAAAAGTTCTCGGAATGGAACGAAACTTTGCGAGGATTTTTTATACAATAAACAAGAATTTCTGGAGCCAAGACCCACCAGAGAGGGGCACCTGGGTGGGCACAACCCACCAGGGCGCTCCCCTCCTGGCACGCCCAGGTGGGTTGTCCCCACCTGGTGGCCCCGCAGACCCTGAAACCGACGCTATAGAATCCTATTTTTCCAGAAAAAATCAAGGAGAAAGAATTATCGTGATCCACAAGACGGAGCCGCCGTCACCTCTTGTTCTTCATCGGGAGGCCAGATCTGGAGTCCGTTTGGGGCTCCGGAGAGGGGGATCTTCGTTCTTCGTCATCACCAACCCTTCTCCATCGCCAATTCCATGATGCTCCCCACTGGGAGTGAGTAATTCCTTTGTAGGCTCCCAGGTCGGTGAGGAGTTGGACGAGATTCATCATGTAATCGAGTTATTTTTGTTAGGGCCTGATCCCTAGTATCCACTATGTTCTAAGATTGGTGTTGCTATGACTTTGCCATGCTTAATGCTTGTCACTTTGGGCCCGGGTGCCATGAACTCAAATCTGAACCGTTTATGTTATCATCATTATATCCCTGTTCTAGATCCGATCTTGCAAGTTATAGTCACCTACTACATGTTATGATCCGGCAACCTCGGAGTGACAATAGTCGGGACCACTCCCGGTCATGACCGTAGTTTGAGGAGTTCATGTATTCACTACGTGTTAATGCTTTGTTCCGGTTCTCTATTAAAAGGAGGCCTTAATATCCCTTAGTTTCCAATAGGACCCCGCTGCCACGGGAGGGCAGGACAAAAGATGTCATGCAAGTTCTTTCCATAAGCACGTATTACTATTTACGGAATACATGCCTACATTATATTGATGAACTGGAGCTAGTGCCGTATCGCCCTAGGTTATAACTGTCTCATGATGAATATCATCCAACAGGTCACCGATCCAATGCCTACGAATTTATCTTATATTGGTCTTGCTAAGTTACTACTGCTATCGTTACTATTGCACTTGCTACAAAATTACTGCTATCACTACTACCGTTACCGTTGCTGCTGCTACTATTAACAAAACTATCATACTACTTTGCTACTGATCACCTTGCTGCAGATAATTAATCTCCAGGTGTGGTTGAATTGACAAATCAGCTGCTAATACCTTCAAATATTCTTTGGTTCCCCTTGTGTCGAATCTATAAATTTGGGTTGAATACTCTACCCTCGAAAACTGTTGTGATCCCCTATACTTGTGGGTTATCACTGGCAGATGGAGATAGTACTCGGCATGGGTGATGACGATGTAGATCGCACCGTCGCTCGGCTTCTGACGGTGCCAGCAGCGATAGTACCACGCACCCGCTATTGCAGAGCGGGCACCTAGATGGCATGGTGGCGTGGCAAAGGCGCTTGAGGGCCATTGGCTCCGTCGAGCGCAACAACTTGGTCGACCCGTCCCGGGGGAGGTTGTCGGCATCCTGGGAAC
>JAAAWM010010619.1:0-46005 GCA_036873465.1 Thinopyrum obtusiflorum
GACTTTGGCACATGGTCGGTTTCTCCAAGTGCAGTCCCACGTGTCAGTGAAGAGGCAAGCCGAAGCGCGTTCCCCGCACACTGCTCCAGTCCCAAGTGCAGTCCCACGTGTCAGGTTGGCTTAGTTGGGGTTTTTAGGATGAGTAATGCTACACCTGCATAATCCAGTTACGTAATTAACATAATGTGAAACGTGTGAGATGTTGATTGTAGATTGGGGAGGGAGGGGCCCACCACCATGAAAATCAGGGAGGAGAGAGAGAGAGTCAATTTACGTTAACCCTTTCGTAGGTTCCCGTAGACGTAGAAAGATGTGAAATGCGTGAATGTGTAGTGGACGTACTATTGGAGTGCCTAAGATAAATTGTGTATGATAGACCTATGTGTTTATTTACTTCGCATGTTAGCTTTGTCTCGGGTCAAACCTTCTAAGTTTATACACACAAAAATGAATATTCATTCCATATACTCCTACAATATCTCTTACTATTATTGTGAAAGTTCATATACACCGGACCAGATTAATGCAAGCACGACAGATTTTCATTACATTTCAAACTTTTATAGGATTGAAAAATAAAAGAAACCCGAACCTAAACCTACTCTACGGCGGCAACCGGCGTCCTCCATATGCGATCTCCATGTATGGGGGCGGGGTTCAAGACCCGTGAAGTGAAGGTGCGGTCTCCGCAAGGAAGAGTAGAACACGGGAGACAGACCAACCAGTTGGCACACCATGCCCTGCCACCTCCCATGCCCTACTCATCCTCGGAGGAGTCCCCGACCTCGGCGGTGCCGGACGTTGGACGGCGGCAAGTAGGACGCGTGGCTGACGGTCTCCTGTCGTCGGACGCTAGCGTGGACACCGCTTGTGCGGTTGCATCCACATCCAGCTATGCCGCTATTGCGTCGCGAGCGGTGACTTGAGCGAGGGCGGCGACCTCGAGCTTCATCCCCGAAGACAAGCTCTCTCGCAGAGCGTTCGCGCTCGCGGTCATGGCAGATGTGGTGCCAGGTAGCAGGACGATGCGCTATGGTGTGGAGTTTAGCTGGGCATTGCCGCTTTAAGTAGTGCATTCCGGTGAGGCCAAGCGTTCGGGTGCGTCACTAAGTCGCCGGAGTTGGTTCCTCGGGCACCGAGCCTCTTAACGATGGCCTACGGACGGACGGCATGAATGGAAGCAGCTGGCACTGGCTAGGAATGCACCATGCGATGACGCGAGGGACGAGGGTTTTTGGTGTGCCAGGGTAGTTAGCTGCGGTCGTGGCAATGTTGGAGATGCCCTTTTCTCACATGCGATCCCCACATGTCATTGAAAAAGCAAGACACCCGGCATGGTCTCAGGTCCTGGGGATGCAGTTGGCCGCGCTACACCACTCCGCGGACGCGTCACCGTGCGCGCGCACTTCGGCGCCCCTTGCATCCTCGACGGGCCAGGTGTCGATCTGCTGGTCATGCCACAGCGCTAATGCCACCCTCAGCACACTAAAGTCGACCATGTCCAGCGAAGATGAGCGTGTCGCTCACCGTGGTCGCCGTGTCCAGAGGCGGTGCGGGAGCTGCGCCACATTGCTGACCCCCACGACCCGCATGAATGGTTGCCGGTGGCAAGGAGGTCGTTGGCTAGCTCCTCCATTGGACTACTCTGCGCCAGGTCATCCCGACAGGTGTGCCCCACGTGTCGGTTTCCCTGTTTTCCTGGCCAAATTCGAGCATCAGTGCTCCGCGTTGTGCATTAGGCGCAGAATAGGTGGTTTTTGTGCCCTGGTTTAAATGTGGTACAGTACCAAGTTGTTACCCTAGCCCCAAGTGTGGTCATCTATGGTACGGTACCACCCTTTTCCTTTTCAACTAGTGAAGCGTAACACTTGATTAGGTAGCCGGATGGTGTGCTTGTCGGATTTCGGGTTCCGGCAAAATTCTCGAGGTTCGAACACTGGGGTGCGCACAAAGATTTCCCCCTACCAGATCACGTCCTCAGCCTCACCACGATCTCTAAGCTTAGCTCGACGAACTCGCAACACAAGAGACACAAGATTTATACTGGTTCGGGCCACCATTGTGGTGTAATACCCTACTCCAGTGTGGTGTGGTGGATTGCCTCTTGGGCTGAGGATGAACAGTACCAGGGGAAGAACAGCCTCCTGAGGCAAGGTGTTCTTGTGCTTGGTGGGTGTGAGGATGAACTGAATGAGTTTGAGATGAGTTGCCTCCTACTATGGTGGCTAGCCCTATTTATAGAGGCCCTGGTCCTCTTCCCAAATATTGAGCGGGAAGGGATGCCACAACGGCCAATTTGAAAGGGTACAGCTAGTACAAGCTATCCTGACTAAAGGTGGTCTTCGCCTGCCAAAGGCTCTAGTGGTGATGCCATCTTGGGCTCCACGGTGACATCCATTCTGCTGTCCTGCTGGTCTTGGTCTCGTTGCACCGATATGGAAACCTTTTCCTGATGCCTCGGTACTCCTCGCCTGTGCTTGCCTCCTTAGCACCAAAGAGGAAGCGAGGACACTGTGCGCGCTGGCGCCCGCCTGGTCTTGGTCATCATGGCTTACGTCATTGGAACCTCGCGAGGCTCCCCTTGCCTTGATCTCTCCGCCCCTCGCGAGCCAGCCTGATGAAGCCGCTCCCGAGGAGGTCTTGTGTCGTCCGCCTTGTGAGGCTTGGCCCCTCGCGAGGGTCTTGAGCATTTGTTGGTGAAGACGGGCCGTACTGGGCCACGAGTAGAGCCACGCCGTGGGCCGCAGGCAGGCAAGTCTGGGGACCCCCATTCCCAGAACGCCGACAGTAGCCCCCGGGCCCAAGGCGCGCTCGGGCTTGGCTTTGAAGCGAAGCCAAAGGGCAAGTGCAGAGCGCCGCAGGCCCCAACAGCCTGCGGCCTTGGTTGACGCATGGTGGTTGATTGGACGTGGGCGTCTCCGCTTCCCCACGCTGCCTCGGCAACTGCCCGTCTGACAAAAGGCTGGCGCGGGCAATGCTTGCCTTCATTGCTTCCTTTCGCCTTGCTCCAGATCCCCTTTCTCGCTCCTTGCTTCCGAAATCTCTAGATCTGCTCTCATCCCCTTCCGCATCAACGACCAATGGCACCCCGGAAGGTCAGGGTTTCCTCGCCGCCCGCCTGGTACGAGCCGGCTCTGGATGCGCCCAATGTCTCAGAGAAGAACCTCGCCGCCACGCGTCTACTGACTGCGGGAGAGAGAAACGAGAGGGGGAAGACCAAGCTCCGGGCCGGCTCTGCCGTGCCGGAGCCCGAGGGAAGCACCTTCTTCCCCTTCTTCATGAGCAGCATCGTCGCGGGGCTGGTTCCCCCCTTCTCTGACTTCCTCTATGAGGTCCTTGACCATTACGGGCTGCAGGCGCTGCATCTTCATCCCAACTCTATCCTTCTCTTGTCGATCTTCGCCTTCTACTGTGAGGCGTATCTCGGCATGATGCCGTCTGTGGCTCTGCTGTGCCACCTCTTCTTCCTCTGCATCAACGAGGGTCATATCTCCGGGTGCGCCAACTTCATCGTGGCCGGCAAGGCCAACTCGATCTCGAAGGCCGGGAAGAAGGCCGACGGCTTCAGGAGCAAGTGGGTCATGATGGACGCCAAGTGCGTCCACCCACGCTTGGTGCTGCCAACGGAGATGCCCCAGTCTGACAAGGGGTGGTCTCGCACGAAGCTCACTGATGACCGGGCGACGTCGGTGCTGGAGAAGATGAACGCCGACCTGAAGCCGGGCAACGCAAAGGCGGCGAAGGTGATAGGGGCCATGCTCCTGAGGGAATTCCTGACGCTGTGTGTGGCCTCGCTTCAGGCGCGTATGCGCCCCTTGTGGAGGCTTGGGGACGAAGAGGACAAGGTTTGCCTGAGCCCGGAAGCCCTGCCTGACGATGAACTGGCTGCGGCTCTCCGCCTCCTGGTCGGGGACGACCAGGAGTACCCGCCGAGCATCTTTGTTCCCTTGTTGATGGGCGCGGGCATCTCCGCAAGGACGGGGCACAGGTCGTGGCCACCAGGCCGACCTTTGATGGGCGCGGGCTGGTGCCGCCAGCGCCTCCCGCGGCCTCGGTAGCGATGGTGCCGGTGGAGGTGTCTTCTGACGAGTCTCGCAAGGAGGAGGAGGACGAGGAGGACAAGGACGTGGAGCGCGACTCGGAGGTGACCCCGGAGGGGATGGGGGAGACCTCCTCCTTGCGCAAGGCTGACCTCCTCCGCACCATGCCCGACGACGACGACGAGACCAACGACCTCCGGAGGGGGGAGCCGCCCATGATCCCGACGAAGGGCAGGTCGGCGCTGGTTTCCCGGGGCGGCACCCCTGTTCTGACGCCGCCTGGGGCTGCTTCTGGCCTGCCTGGAACCCGTGTGCCTGCACCCCAGGCTGGGAGGCTCTCGGGCTTCAAGCTCAGCAAGAGGAGGGTGGACTACACCGCGGTAGACTAGTAAGTGCTCGTGCTCCATCTTGTTCTTGATTATGTTGCTGATTCTTGACGTTCACCGTTGATTGGCTAGGCCGCCGCCTGCGGCGAAGAAGAGGAAAGAGGAGGCGGTGGTGCTTCTTGGGACCAACCTGCCTGCTCCGGCTGCGTCTCCCTCCGTGGAGAAGGGCAGCGTTGGTGCTCATGTCTCTCCAGCTTGGTTGTCCTCACGAGGCCTGGGGGAGAACCCTCGGGAGGAGTCAGCCCCCGTGGCCCTGCTGGCTTCAGAGGCACCGGTGTCTGGCTCGGCTGCTTAGGTCTCCAAGGCTCAGGAGCCCCCGGTCTCCCAGGCTATGGTGACGATACCTTCTCCTCCTCCTCCCGCCGCACCGCTGGTTCCAGGTCCTTCCGCCTCCCCTGACGTCTTGGAGCGTGCTCTTTCCGAGATGACCTAGCTGCGAGAAGATCTTCGGGGCACCGACCCCCACCTGGTGGCTGGGTGCCTGGAGCTGGTCTCTGGCTGGCTCCATTCTGACGTGTCCGTTCGGGCGGCGCTGAGCCAGGCCACGGTGACCTCCGAGAAGGAGAAGCAAGCCGCCGCCCAAGCAGCGGCTGCTCGCGAGGTGGCGCTGAAGGACGCCGAGGCCGCCCAGGATCGCTGCCGGGCGCTGGAAGCCGAGCTGAAGGCCCTGCGCAACGAGCATGCAGAAGAGGCTCGCAGCCACAAGGCGGAGGAGGAGAAGATGAAGGCTCGGGAAGATGCCATCAAGGGTCGCGACGCCGAGCTGGAGCAGTCGGCGAAGGCGCAGGCCACCGAGCGCGGCTGGCTGGAGGAGCTGGAGCAGAAGGTGAAGGCAGAGAAAGCCGAACTTGACGTCAAGGTGAAGGTTCTGGCCGAGTACCACGCGGCCTTCGCGCTCGTCGAGGAATGGTCTCGCAGGGCGCTGAAGACACTCTATGAGAAGGGCTTGGAGAAGCCGCTGACCACCGACGAGGATGGCCCCGCTCAGCTGCTTCCCTACTTGGTCGAGGCGCTTGAGGAAGTCGTGAGCGGCCTCGGCCCCATGGCGGAGGAAGAGGCTCGCGTCCTTTCTTCAGCTGCGCTGACGCGCATCTTCAGCCACCTCCATCTTTGCGATCCTACCGCCCGCCTTGACAAGCTGCTGGAGCCTGTGGACGACGATCACTGCGCAGCCGCTGCTGCAGCCGTGAAAGGTCAGGTGGAGGCCCTGCTGAAGAAGTTCCGCGCCTTCGCCCCCGCGCCTTCGACTGGAGGCGCCCCTAATCCTGCAGCTCTGGCGGGTGGCCCAGCTGAAGGCGACGCCACCAAGGAGGGAGCGCCTCTTGCGGGCGTCGGCGGTGTCCAGGGATGACTTGCGGCTCCTTTCCTGTTTTATTCCTACAACATGCATCATGCCTCGTGGAGGCATTTAAACTTGCGAGAACAATATGTCTTGTAATATTTGCTTGAGATTTTGCGATTTTCTTCCTACTCGCTTTTCGTTCTACGTCGGCAGGGCTCGGCCCCGTGCATACCTCTGCCACCGTTGGGTCATCCGGAGACCAGGACGAGACCAAGGATTGAGGGGCTACGTGACCAGTTAGGCTCCTGAGTCGCGATGCTCAGGAGTCCCCCTTGACGCGCAAACAACTTCTAAGAAGAAGACGCAGGAGTGGGTCTAGTGTTCTACGTCGGCAGGGCCCGGCCGCGCGCAGACTAGAAAACCATGATGACCTGCTGACATTTGATCCATGCAATATTCATATAACTCATGGCAACTGGAGCTGCACTCATCAAAGTATTCGCCAATAAGAAATGACTGGCCATGGACGTAATTGCATGCTTCAACTATGTCTGCTTTACTTTTAGCAAGCAACAAATCTACTTCTTCATCATCCATGCCGTCAGAAATAATATTACTCCCCGATTCAAACAACCTGCTGTTAATTTGGTTCTGGGCGATGACTGCTTTAAGTAAGAGGCAATCGTTCTCTTTCCTCTTTACTCTCCCGCCGCACTTCATCATGGGTGTAGCCTTTTTGTCTACTTCCTTCTTGGTACTTGAAGCATTTCTGGCAGAACGTCTTGTTGGCTGCAAGGTAGACTGCCGAGCAGACTGTGAAGCTTTGACAGACTGCTTAGCAGACGGTTTATCTATGCCGGACTGCTAAGCTGGCGGTGCTGCTGGGCTGTAGGAGCAGAGGCATCGAATTGCTGACCATGCGTTGAAGCTATGTCGGGTTTCTGCGCAGGTGGTGCCAACGTGTCGGTGTGCTGAGGAGGCCGTGCCAACGCGTTGGTTTGCTGAGCAGGAAGTGCTAACGCATTGGTATGCTGATCACGCCACTACAGACCGACGAACTGATGAGCCATCGGTTCTGGACCTACAGACTGCTTAGCAGGCGGTTTCGAAGCATCAGACTGCTTAGCAGTCCGGTCCACCAGGTTGGTGTGCTAAGCATGTGCTGCAGCTGGGTCTCCCCCCGCAGCTTCAGCGGCCGACATCTGAACCGGTGGTGCATCTTCACTGGCTTCTTTGGGGTGGAGAATGACATGGCCTGTACACCTCAAAGTCGGGCCGGCTGATCACAGGTTGATGCATCAGCCGTCGGATTATGAGTATTAGGTTTTTCGGGGAAGCACGCGAGAGCTGCTGTGGCAAGGAGAGCGTCACCGGTTGAGGGGAGACATTGGTTGCTATTGGCGGGGCTTCAGGGATCTCATCGATGAACTCTGTTTCCTTTCATGGCCACTGGATGTGATGTAACAGTGTTTTTCCCAAGGTCCTTTGCTCATCGAAGTCTCCTAGGACATTCTTCAGGGCAAATTCATTGAATCCAGGATTTACTTCAGTCACGTAGCACTTCACATAGCCCGACTTAAATGACACATTGTCCAACAAGAGGCCATCTTCCAAGAAGGGTGGGCAAACCCAGGCTGTTGCACATTTTAATGTACCCTCATAATGTGTAATCACACCCTTCAATCTGTCTTTCATTCCAGATAGATCAGATATAGCATCATCACGAGCAGCTGCAGTCTCAGTGTTGCTGGGGTCAGCTGATGCACAACTACTCTTGTGCAGTGTTGTCACGCAATAAGCAGCATCCTCCATGCCCGCCTCCCCTCCCATCTGCTGGCTATCTGTCAGTGTTACACTACTGGAATCAGGTTCTTTGCCGTCCGCCATGGCGGACGGCAAAGGCATGGTTCACGGACGGCAAAGGATTGTGTCGTCTACCATACGATGCCAGCAGACGGCAAAGAGAACGGACGGCATTGCGGTGGCGTGAGAGCCGTTAGGGGTTAACGGCGCTCTTTGCCGTCCGTTTGCGGACGGCAAAGATTCAAATCACTTTGCCGTCCGCTGGCAGACGGCAAAGAGCTCAGCTAGGCAGTACTACGACGCTGCCATGTGGCCAGCTATGCCATCCACTAGCAGACGGCAAACTGATTTGAATCTTTGCCGTCCGCTGGCAGACGGCAAAGTGACCAAATAGGCAGCCAGTGTTCCCAGGTTTCACAGGTAGCTGCCACATGTCATCTTTGCCGTCTGCTAGCGGACGGCAAATAGCTTTGCCGTCTGCTAGCAGACGGCAAAGAGGTTATATACCCCCCCCCCCCCCCCCCCCCCCCCCCCCCCCCCCCCCCCCCCCCCCCCCCCCCCCCCCCCCCCCCCCCCCCCCCCCCCCCCCCCCCCCCCCCCCCCCCCCCCCCCCCCCCCCCCCCCCCCCCCCCCCCCCCCCCCCCCCCCCCCCCCCCCCCCCCCCCCCCCCCCCCCCCCCCCCCCCCCCCCCCCCCCCCCCCCCCCCCCCCCCCCCCCCCCCCCCCCCCCCCCCCCCCCCCCCCCCCCCCCCCCCCCCCCCCCCCCCCCCCCCCCCCCCCCCCCCCCCCCCCCCCCCCCCCCCCCCCCCCCCCCCCCCCCCCCCCCCCCCCCCCCCCCCCCCCCCCCCCCCCCCCCCCCCCCCCCCCCCCCCCCCCCCCCCCCCCCCCCCCCCCCCCCCCCCCCCCCCCCCCCCCCCCCCCCCCCCCCCCCCCCCCCCCCCCCCCCCCCCCCCCCCCCCCCCCCCCCCCCCCCCCCCCCCCCCCCCCCCCCCCCCCCCCCCCCCCCCCCCCTAGAGCTAACTTCATTTTGGAGAAGAAGAAGAAAACTAGAAGAAGAAGAAGAAATCTTCTTCTTCTTCTTCTTCTCTTCTTTTTCTTCTTCTTCTTTTCTTCCTATTCCTTCTTTTCTTCCTCTTCCTGGATTTTCTTCATCTTATTATGTCATTTGTGGACTAAATAGGCTAAATTATGTCATAAATGGACTAAATAGGCTACATAAGAAGAAAAATGCCATTTTTGAGCTTACCTAGCTAATTATGCCATTTTTTACCTAGCTAACTTCATTTTGGAGAAGAAGAAGAAGAAAACTAGAAGAAGAAGAAGAAGTTCTTCTTCTTCTTCTTCTTCTAGTTTTCTTCTTCTTCTTCTTCTTCTTCTTCTTCTTCTTCTTCTTTTCTTCCTATTCCTTCTTTTCTTCCTCTTCCTGGATTTTCTTCATCTTATTATGTCATTTGTGGACTAAATAGGCTAAATTATGTCATAAATGGACTAAATAGGCTACATAAGAAGAAAAATGCCATTTTTGAGCTTACCTAGCTAATTATGCCATTTTTTACCTAGCTAACTTCATTTTGGAGAAGAAGAAGAAGAAGAAAACTAGAAGAAGAAGAAGAAGAAGAAGAAGAGTTCTTCTTCTTCTTCTTCTTTTCTTCCTATTCCTTCTTTTCTTCCTCTTCCTAGATTTTCTTCATCTTATTATGTCATTTGTGGACTAAATAGGCTAAATTATATCATAAATGGACTAAATAGGCTACATAAGAAGAAAAATGCCATTTTTGAGCTTACCTAGCTAATTATGCCATTTTTTACCTAGCTAACTTCATTTTGGAGAAGAAGAAGAAGAAAACTAGAAGAAGAAGACTAAGAAGACTTCTTCTTCTTCTTCTTCTTCTAGTCTTCTTCTTCTTCTTCTAGTCTTCTTCTTCTTCTTCTTCTTCTTCTTCTTTTCTTCTTCTTCGTCTTCTTCTTTTCTTCCTATTCCTTCTTTTCTTCCTCTTCCTTGATTTTCTTCATCTTATTATGTCATTTGTGGACTAAATAGGCTAAATTATGTCATAAATGGACTAAATAGGCTAAATAAGAAGAAAAATTCCATTTCTGAGCTTACCTAGCTAATTATGCCATTTTTGACCTAACTAAGCATATTATGCCATTTTTGATATAACTTAGAGCTAACTTCATTTTGGAGAAGAAGAAGAAGAAGAAGAAGAAGAAGAAGAAGAAGAAGAAAACTAGAAGAATAAGAAGAAGAAGAAGAAGAAGAAGAAGAAGAAGGAGAAGAAGAAGAAGACTAGAAGAAGAAGAAGAAGATCTAGAAGAAGAAGAAGATCTTCTTCTTCTTCTTCTAGTCTTCTTCTTCTTCTCCTTCTTCTTCTTCTTTTCTTCCTATTCCTTCTTTCCTTCCTCTTCCTTGATTTTCTTCATCTTATTATGTCATTTGTGGACTAAATAGGATAAATTATGTCATAAATGGACTAAACATGCTAAATAAGAAGGAAAATACCATTATCACGGAGGTGTAGGAATGTTCGGGGCTGCGCCAGTGACAGACGGAGGTGAAGGACCGGTCGGGGTTCCGGCATTGGCAGAAGGAGTGGTCGATGCTTGTCGGGAGCCATGCTGCACCAAAGATCATTTCCAATAATGTCTTGTTAGAGAAATGACCATTTAAATCAAACTCACCGTGGTCGCCGGAGCAATCTGGGGCATCGGCGGAGGGGCCTGACCGTTTTTCTCGTACATGGTCTGCACATTTGGTTCTCACGAGTCAGTCATATTAGATAGTAATGCAAACATTACGTGCATGATTGGGCTTATTAATATGCACAAGAAACGTACCACGATGAGCTACTCAGGCGCTTCTTGATCTGCTGGAGAGTCTTAGGACAATGTATCAGTCCATCACCAATGGCTTGAGAGCCATGGGACCTCCCGCCACCAGATATCATCACCAGCTCTGTATCAAAAGGATCTTTGCTCGGGTTAAAGTCCGCCCCTTTCATCGCCTTCCCCTTGTCTCTGTAACACACAAGCTTGTGGTGGGAGGTCTTGTTGGTGAAGTTCTCTGGATCATCTAGGTCAGACTCCGTGAATGGCTTGGCCTTCTTGTACGGGGCCATATGGGCCATGCCATAGAGGTCGAACAGACCTGGCACAATCTTCTTGTGGTGGTGCGCCTGAGAGAGAGGAACAAAATATTAGTTAAGTTAATTTTGGAGAATGATATTGCTATGTAAATAGGTCATTTTGGAGCTAAGAAAGGTTATTATGCCATTTTTGACCAAAGTACTAGTTATGTCATTTTCGAGGAAAATAAGCTAAGTTTAGGTCATTTTCGAGGTAACCATGATTATTATGCCATTTTTGACCAAAGTATGCTAATTATGTCATTATTGAGCTATCCAAGGTTATTATGTCATTTTAGAGCTAACTATAGCATATTAAGTCATTTTATAGAGTTATCTAAGGTTATTATGTCATTTTAGAGCTAAATATGGCATAAATGAACTATCCATGGTAGTTATGCCATTTTTAACTAACTAAGCATATTAATTAAGTCATTTTGGAAGGGATAAATGCTAGCATGAAAAATGAATTGCATGAATCATGTAGCAAACCACATACCCAGTTATCCCCGTACTCAAACAGGTTGGAGCTCCCTTGATGGTGTGGCACACCTTCCATTTGTTCGCGCTTATCCTTGGCCTTTTGGTGTTCGACTTTCCATTGGTCAGAGCACCACGCCCCCCCCCCCCCCCCCCCCCCCCCCCCCCCCCCCCCCCCCCCCCCCCCCCCCCCCCCCCCCCCCCCCCCCCCCCCCCCCCCCCCCCCCCCCCCCCCCCCCCCCCCCCCCCCCCCCCCCCCCCCCCCCCCCCCCCCCCCCCCCCCCCCCCCCCCCCCCCCCCCCCCCCCCCCCCCCCCCCCCCCCCCCCCCCCCCCCCCCCCCCCCCCCCCCCCCCCCCCCCCCCCCCCCCCCCCCCCCCCCCCCCCCCCCCCCCCCCCCTGCACCCGAGCCTCGTGCCTTAAGTTCTGAAGTAGGCGCTTGCACTCGTTTTTGACAACCATAGACGCGGCCTCCTGCTCTCCCTCTGAAACCCTGTAGAAGGTCTGCAATCAAACAAGGCAACACTGATTAGTACAATCACTAGGTAGTGTTGATTTTTAATTCCGTAAAGGAGAAATTACCCAAAACCGACGGAACACAATGTCGGCCACCGTCTCGCACAAGACACCGTCGACCCTCTCCTCTGGCGGGGCCTGGGCAACCAAGTACAGCTCCCAGGTCAGTGCTAGCTGTGGAACCTGACCCTCACCGAGAACGTGACCCACCCAGGGAAGTGCTGCCGGCAAAGCACACCAAGGACCTGGTTGGGCCTACGGGAACCAGGGGGCGTACCCAGCCCCTGCAGTATGACAAGGCCAATGCATTAGATATTAATTTGAAGGAACATGAAGGCAAAAGGTTAAAAAATAGTAAATGCACTTACTTCAACCCTTTAGGCACAATCAACCACCTCTGGTCGGGGGTCGTCGGCACGGGCGGGAGCTTTGTACAGCCACGCTTGTAGACCTTCTTGCCCTTCTCCGAGCCACTAGCCTCCGGAGTCTCGTGGGCCGAAGACTCCGTGACCGGAGTCTTCTGGGCCGAAGACTCCGTGACCAGAGTCTTCTGGGATGAAGACCCCGTGACCGGAGTCTTCTGGGACAAAGACCCCATGACCGGAGTCTTCTGAGACAAAGACTCTGGGACTGGACTCACGTGGGGCGAAGGATCGGCGACCCGAGTCTGGTGTGGGGAAGGACCAGCGACCGGAGGCTCATGGACCGGAGTCCGAGATGGGTCCACGTCAGACGGAGCACTCCTGTGGTCGGGTGAATCAGCTGAGGGTGGCGGCGAGGAAGGCGTAACAGCCTTCCTACCTCTCCCGCTGCCACGTCCACCTCTAGCAAGCTTCTTCATCCTCCCCCGACCTCTCCCAGCCGCAGAAGAAGTGCCCGCTGCAGTTGTCTGCATACTGTCTACCAGCGCTCTCCGGAGGGTCAGGGGTGCAATAATGGAACCACCCCTCCCAGTAGCGCTCGTAGGAGGATCGGGGCGCTCTGGACCCTTGCCCACCATCCTGTCAACACCTGCAATGACAAAAAGTAAACGAAATTAGTACAACATAAAAAAATTGGATACCTGACATGAACATAATAATATGTATATAATTTAAGTGCATCATAATCATGACCATAATAAAAATACACCCGATCAACACAAATATATATGGGGTCGGGGTGTGGTGTCGGGGTGTCGGTGTGTCGGGGTCGGGGTGTCATGCTGGGGTGTCGTGTCGGGGTCGGGGTGTCAGGGTGTCAGGGTCTGGGTCGGGGTGTGGTGTCAGGGTGTCGGGGTGTCGATCGGGTGTCGGGGGTCGGGTCGGGGTCGGGGCCCCCCCCCCCCCCCCCCCCCCCCCCCCCCCCCCCCCCCCCCCCCCCCCCCCCCCCCCCCCCCCCCCCCCCCCCCCCCCCCCCCCCCCCCCCCCCCCCCCCCCCCCCCCCCCCCCCCCCCCCCCCCCCCCCCCCCCCCCCCCCCCCCCCCCCCCCCCCCCCCCCCCCCCCCCCCCCCCCCCCCCCCCCCCCCCCCCCCCCCCCCCCCCCCCCCCCCCCCCCCCCCCCCCCCCCCCCCCCCCCCCCCCCCCCCCCCCCCCCCCCCCCCCCCCCCCCCCCCCCCCCCCCCCCCCCCCCCCCCCCCCCCCCCCCCCCCCCCCCCCCCCCCCCCCCCCCCCCCCCCCCCCCCCCCCCCCCCCCCCCCCCCCCCCCCCCCCCCCCCCCCCCCCCCCCCCCCCCCCCCCCCCCCCCCCCCCCCCCCCCCCCCCCCCCCCCCCCCCCCCCCCCCCCCCCCCCCCCCCCCCCCCCCCCCCCCCCCCCCCCCCCCCCCCCCCCCCCCCCCCCCCCCCCCCCCCCCCCCCCCCCCCCCCCCCCCCCCCCCCCCCCCCCCCCCCCCCCCCCCCCCCCCCCCCCCCCCCCCCCCCCCCCCCCCCCCCCCCCCCCCCCCCCCCCCCCCCCCCCCCCCCCCCCCCCCCCCCCCCCCCCCCCCCCCCCCCCCCCCCCCCCCCCCCCCCCCCCCCCCCCCCCCCCCCCCCCCCCCCCCCCCCCCCCCCCCCCCCCCCCCCCCCCCCCCCCCCCCCCCCCCCCCCCCCCCCCCCCCCCCCCCCCCCCCCCCCCCCCCCCCCCCCCCCCCCCCCCCCCCCCCCCCCCCCCCCCCCCCCCCCCCCCCCCCCCCCCCCCCCCCCCCCCCCCCCCCCCCCCCCCCCCCCCCCCCCCCCCCCCCCCCCCCCCCCCCCCCCCCCCCCCCCCCCCCCCCCCCCCCCCCCCCCCCCCCCCCCCCCCCCCCCCCCCCCCCCCCCCCCCCCCCCCCCCCCCCCCCCCCCCCCCCCCCCCCCCCCCCCCCCCCCCCCCCCCCCCCCCCCCCCCCCCCCCCCCCCCCCCCCCCCCCCCCCCCCCCCCCCCCCCCCCCCCCCCCCCCCCCCCCCCCCCCCCCCCCCCCCCCCCCCCCCCCCCCCCCCCCCCCCCCCCCCCCCCCCCCCCCCCCCCCCCCCCCCCCCCCCCCCCCCCCCCCCCCCCCCCCCCCCCCCCCCCCCCCCCCCCCCCCCCCCCCCCCCCCCCCCCCCCCCCCCCCCCCCCCCCCCCCCCCCCCCCCCCCCCCCCCCCCCCCCCCCCCCCCCCCCCCCCCCCCCCCCCCCCCCCCCCCCCCCCCCCCCCCCCCCCCCCCCCCCCCCCCCCCCCCCCCCCCCCCCCCCCCCCCCCCCCCCCCCCCCCCCCCCCCCCCCCCCCCCCCCCCCCCCCCCCCCCCCCCCCCCCCCCCCCCCCCCCCCCCCCCCCCCCCCCCCCCCCCCCCCCCCCCCCCCCCCCCCCCCCCCCCCCCCCCCCCCCCCCCCCCCCCCCCCCCCCCCCCCCCCCCCCCCCCCCCCCCCCCCCCCCCCCCCCCCCCCCCCCCCCCCCCCCCCCCCCCCCCCCCCCCCCCCCCCCCCCCCCCCCCCCCCCCCCCCCCCCCCCCCCCCCCCCCCCCCCCCCCCCCCCCCCCCCCCCCCCCCCCCCCCCCCCCCCCCCCCCCCCCCCCCCCCCCCCCCCCCCCCCCCCCCCCCCCCCCCCCCCCCCCCCCCCCCCCCCCCCCCCCCCCCCCCCCCCCCCCCCCCCCCCCCCCCCCCCCCCCCCCCCCCCCCCCCCCCCCCCCCCCCCCCCCCCCCCCCCCCCCCCCCCCCCCCCCCCCCCCCCCCCCCCCCCCCCCCCCCCCCCCCCCCCCCCCCCCCCCCCCCCCCCCCCCCCCCCCCCCCCCCCCCCCCCCCCCCCCCCCCCCCCCCCCCCCCCCCCCCCCCCCCCCCCCCCCCCCCCCCCCCCCCCCCCCCCCCCCCCCCCCCCCCCCCCCCCCCCCCCCCCCCCCCCCCCCCCCCCCCCCCCCCCCCCCCCCCCCCCCCCCCCCCCCCCCCCCCCCCCCCCCCCCCCCCCCCCCCCCCCCCCCCCCCCCCCCCCCCCCCCCCCCCCCCCCCCCCCCCCCCCCCCCCCCCCCCCCCCCCCCCCCCCCCCCCCCCCCCCCCCCCCCCCCCCCCCCCCCCCCCCCCCCCCCCCCCCCCCCCCCCCCCCCCCCCCCCCCCCCCCCCCCCCCCCCCCCCCCCCCCCCCCCCCCCCCCCCCCCGGGGGGGGAGGGCGGCGGGGTGGGGAGCCGTTAGTTAGGTTATCTCTTTGCCGTCCGCCCCCTTTGCCGTGCCTTTTTTACTCTTTGCCATCCGCTGGCGGACGGCAAAGTGGGGGCCGTTAGGGTTTTTTCTGAACAGCTCATTAGTGGGGCCCACCTCCCTCTTTGCCGTCCGCCCGCTAACGGCAAAGATTCTTTGCCGTCCGCCAGCGGACGGCAAAGAACTGGCTGATGGCAAAGACATTCTTTGCCATCAGCCAGTTCTTTGTCGTCCGTTTCTTGCAAGCTGACGGCAAAGACCTTCTTTGCCGTCCGCCAGCAGACGGCAAAGAATTGGTGGACGACAAATAAGCAAATTCCAGTAGTGTTAGAGTCTTCTGCGTCATCATTCACTGCGCAACATCCTTTCGAACAGCTGGATACATGTCCTTCCTCAACCTTTCATACAATGCATTCTGCTTCATTTCACTCCTCGCTTTTTTCATGCCGAGCCTCTCTTCTTTGCTGAGTGTGAAAGCCCTCTTGTGCGGGATATTAACACCTATACCCCTTGCACGGCCAGGGGGCTCTCTTGTTTCCAGAGTAACGGACATAATGTCACATGGCCCTGAGTTCCTGTAGAACTTTCCAGGGATCTTGGAAGCCTCTAACATCACTTGATAGAGTTCTTCATCATGTGAGTTTTTAAAGTAATAAGTTCCGTCATCACGCCTCCTTGCACGTGCCCGCAAGTAGTCTCTGGCGCATTGGCCCCTGATTTCACTAAAGGCCGGATCCCACCCACCGCTACTGCTTCTTTGTCCTCCTGGGGGCGGATCCCACCCACCGCTACTGCTTCTTTGTCCTCCTGGTCCCATATCAGTTTCATGCCGTAGTATCCTGCCACACCCATACGGTGGGGGTGTATGTTCTTCTTCTGAAGTTCTGATTCTTGAAACTCTCCTCAGCAAACTCTTTAGTTGCCCTGACCCTTTTGAATTTTTCCCAGTCTGCCTTTGTAATTTGGGGGTGTGCGGGGATTGGGTCCTTGCCTTCACTCAAGTACTTCTTGTACATCACGTGCTTCCAGTTTCTCCAAGCATCCCTAGCCTTCTTCAGTGTAGCGTGTTCCACCTGCATTCTCCACTGCCCTGGAACATTGAAGTGATCCATGATCTCCCGGACTATCCGTTGCCGTGTTTCTGTGTCAGCCTTCCGAAACCCCGGCAGATTAATGTTGAGCCTTGCCCTACCAACAAATCCACACACACTCCTGAACCTCATGCATGCTTTATCTGGATTAGTTGGAGCCCAAGACTTTAAATCGATCTCGATTACTTCATATACACCTTTAGGCTGGTGTGTGGGCTTCCTTGAAGCATTCCTCCATGTCCTGACCGGAAGGGTAATTGCTGCAGCTCTATCCCTTTCAAGATTACTTGATCCCTCACCATCTACTAAAGACCTAGGGTTGTCGGAATCACATGAAGATACATCGCCTGAAGCATGAGTGCTGTCGCTGCTAATCGGCATCTACAGAGAACACATGCGAAACTCAGGAAAGGAGGATAAGCATAAAACTAACAACTTGGTATCAAGCTTTCTAAACATGTCATGTAATAATTTAGAGAATGTACGGCTAATTTGTTAAGTTTGTGTGACTCGGGCGCCCGTGATCTATAAATAGGCAGTAACTTATTGGAACAAATACATCTTATATGTACTAGTTAGGAAGGTAGATAATGATCATATATATGCTCTCTGTTATTTTATAGCCAATTTGGGAACATACGGAATGAAATAGGAAGAGGGATTGCGAGGATATATGCCTCACCACGATGGAGAGCAGTAACTAAGAGGCTTCTTAATGCAAACCCGGCCGGACCACAGGAGAGGCGAGGGTTACAACATCGATATGCTCGCGGGTGGCTGGCGAGCAAACGAAGACGGCGAGGCGCGGGCAGCCCCGTGTTGCAAATGACAGTGGAGGTAGGCTTGACACCGAAGAGCGGGCACACGGCCGGGGTGAGCACGCCGGCGCCGGAGATGGTTCTGCTGTGGATC
Source organism: Thinopyrum obtusiflorum (assembly GCA_036873465.1). Classification (NCBI taxonomy): domain Eukaryota; kingdom Viridiplantae; phylum Streptophyta; class Magnoliopsida; order Poales; family Poaceae; genus Thinopyrum; species Thinopyrum obtusiflorum. The sequence continues at coordinate 17,232 of JAAAWM010010619.1, forward strand.
TGGGGGAGGGGGGAGCTGGCGATGGAGATTGGGTGGACTAGTTGAGTGAAACGGGGGCGGGTGGTGGGGGGTGTTGGCGGCCTAGGTGAAAAGGGTGAAAAATATCCCCGGTCGACGCGCGGAAAGGCCTATGCAAACGGTTGCCTCTAAGCGCTCGTGTGCACAAAGAGAATAATTTCGTTTGAAATGAAGACTTACTAATTTTGAAATGAAGACGTGAGTTCATCGTTTCGCCTCTAAATTTTTCCCACGTTAAGCAATCACCATTATACCACGGGTTTGATTTGCTGGCGCATTTCAGGTCTCGTGTGCTATATGTAAGACATTTTTTGGCATTTACCGTGCATTTTGGCATATAAATCAATTCCTAGCCGGACTGCATTTCCTGTCGAAAGGGATGAGGATTACCGTTCGATCTGGGAGCATCCAATGGTGCAGACGTACGATCCGTGGGGTTTGGGTTCTGCCAATCAGAACACACGACTCAGATCGCGCGCACAGCAAAGGGGGGCATCGGCCACGGTTTGGTAGGCACACGGCTTTCGTGAGTGAACCATGTACTATTTTAAAACATTTACATGAACTAACAACACATTCTTGTTTGAATGAAAACAAGAGTTCATCATTTCGGCTCCAAATTGTTTTCCATGGTAACAAATCACCATTGTACCCTATGGTTCGATTTTCTCGTGCATTTGAGGTATCGTTTGCTATATTTGAGTCGTTTGCTACAGTCGCAACTACACGTGGGTGCTAGCTAGCTAGCAAGATCATTTGTGTGTCGCTTTGGGAGTTTTCATTCGTTGTTCGAGAAACAGGAAAAAATTCAAACAGTTCGGCCGCAGGGTGCGGCCAGAGGCGTATGCCTTGTTGGTATTCTAATTACAGGAAATGCATATACAGTCCAGAAATAACAAAAATCTGTGTGTCACCATGCCGTGTTCTCAGGATCACATGGATTTTTTTGGTAAAGATGGCACGAGTTTTGATGCTCACGCCTTCCAAACTGGAGCATCTCACAAGAAGGATCATAGTTTCCAAAAGGAGACGCGGCACTTCGGACTCCAATCGTCAGTGACTACATCATTCCGCTTTGAATTATTTTCACGGTAAACAATCACGTATATACCCTAGGTTTGATTTTCTGGCCCATTTCAGGTCTCGTTGCTATATTCAAGTCATTTTTTTGCACTTACCTTGCATTTAGTGCATATAATTAAATTCAAAACCGTTCTACAACTACATCTGGGGTGTTAGTTAGCAAAGAAGGTGTACAAATCATTTGTGTGTCGCTTTGTGAGTTTTCATCCATTGTCTGAGAAACGGGGAGAAGTTTCAAACATTTCGGCCACGAGGTGCGGCCACCGGCATAGGCCTAGTCGGTATTTTAATTACTGGGAATTCAGATGGAGTCCAGACTTCATCAAAATCGGTGTGTGCCCGTGGCGTGCTCTCACGACCCCGGGGAATTTTTTTAGTAAAGTTTGGCATAGGTTTTGATGATCGCTGCTTCCAAACCAGAGAATCTCACATGAAGGACCATGGTTTCCAAAAGGAGACGTGTCAATTCAAACTCCAGTGGTCGGTGACTTCTTCGTTTGGCCTCATAAAAATTTCCACGGTACGCATTCACCATTATACCATGGGTTTGATTTTCTAATGCATTTCAGGTATCGTTTGCTATATTTAAGAAAATTTTGAATTTAACATGCAATTTGTGGATATAAATAAAATCACAACCGGAACTGCATGTGCTGTCGGAAGGGATGAGGATCGCCGTTCGATCAAGGAGAATCCAACGGTGCAGACGTACGATCCATGGGGTTTGGGTTCTGGCCAATCAGAACACACGACTCAGATCATGTGCTATTTGAAAACATTTACATTAACTAACATCATATTTTTGTTTGAATGAAAACATGAGTTCATCGTTTTGCCTCCAATTTTTTTTCAACGGTAAGAAATCACGATTGTACCCTATGGTTTGATTTTTTGGTACATTTTACCAGGCGGCAGGCCTTGCTAGAAATCTCAAACTTTGAATATGCAAAAAAGAGATCTCGTTTGTATGTATATATATAGTCGCAACTACACGTGCGTGTTAGCAAGATCATTTGTGTGTCGCTTTGCCAATTTTCATTCATTGTGCGAGAAATGGGAAAAAACTTCAAACAGTTCGGCCACAGGGTGAGTCCAGAGGCGTAGGCCTTGTTGGTATTTTAGTTTCAAGAAATGCATATAGAGTCCGAAAAATAACGAAAATCATTGTGTCACTATGGCGTTCTCTCACAATCGCATGGAATTTTTTGGGTAAAGTTTGGCACAAGGTTTGGTGCTCGCACCTTCCATACCGGAGCATCTCACAAGAAGGATCATAGTTTCCAAAAGGAGACGTGGCACGTCGGACTACAAATCGTCAGTTACTAGCTACATCGTTCCGGCCCATTTCAGGTCGTCTGCTATGTTTAATTCATTCTTTGCACTTACCTTGCATTTTAGTGCATATAATTAAAGTCAAAAACCTTACTACAACTACATGTGGGTGTTTTAGTTAGGCTATACTTAGGCTACTCATAGTGGAGAGTGTCATATACTAGTATCATGCATATATATATGATACTAGTGTATGATACTACCTTTAATTATAGCGCATAGTATAATACATAGAGTATAGTATCATAGATCATATTTATTGCCATGCATGACACAAATTAGCATCACAATTAACATGATACCGTATCTACCTATATGTTGCTCTAACCCTCTCTATATTTAATTCTTTGCCACATCAACGTACTTGCTATTTCCGAGTGCATGATATCGTCGGCTATGATACCACCACTATGGCCAACCTTATATAGTGGGGAGTATCATATACTATAGTATCATGCATATGATACTAGTGTATGATACTACGTATGTACCTTCATAGTGCATATATAGTATCATAGAGTAGTATATATCATAGATGACCGTATTTATGGCCATGCATGGCACAAAGTAGTATAGCATTTATTATATATGTTACGGTATCTACCTATGTTACTGCTTTTTTGCCACATCATCATATTTGCTATTCCCGAGTGCATGATACCGGCTATGATACCCCCACTATGGCCACCCTAAGGCTGGTCGTAATAGGAGTATCAAGCGGTATCATGCATGCCAACTAGACTTTTTGGATGATGTGACACATAGTTAAATGAGGAAAGAGAGGGTGTGGTATCATATCATGATACCGTATCATATTAAATGTTGTACTACTTTGTGTCATGCATGGCAATTAATAAGGCAACCTAAGATACTAACTTATGATACTATGCGCGCATTACGGAGGTAGTATCGATCATATACTAGTATCATGCATATATATGATACTAGCTAGTCTATGATATACTAGCTACCTCACTAAGAGCATGGTTAATAATACAGCCAACGGTCGGCTATAAGAAGTTGCCATGTCATATACAACCAACCTCTTAGCCGGCATGTACAATAATAAGTTTTAAATATGTACTAGTTTATCAATAATTGGCCCACCTTACATCCTCACAAAGTGTCTTGAGTCTCGTGTTGCAGCTGGCTACTAACCAAGAGCCCGCTTCTCTTTTCTCTCCTCTTCTCTTTACTCCAACTAAGCACATATATATTATTCTTTTCCTTATAGCCTGCTTATGTCACTCTATTGTACTTGCTCTAATGCATAGTATCATAGAGTAGTATCATGTAGTACTTTATTTATTGTCATGCATGACACATAGTAGCATAGCATTTATTATGATACAGTTTCATGATATGATACTTAACCCTCTCTTTCTTCATTTAATTCTATGACAGCTCATCAAAATTGCATAGTTGGCATGCATGATACTAGCTATGATATCCCCTTACTATCAGCCTAGCAAAGAAGGTGTAAAAATCATCCATTGCTTTGTGAGTTTTCATCCGTTTGTTCAAGAAGCGGGGAGAAGTTTCAAACATTTCGGCCGCGAGGTCCGGCCACTGGCATAGGCCTAGTTGGTATTTTAATTACAGGAAATTCAGATGGAGTCCGGACATCATCAAAATCAATGTGTGCCCGTCGCGTGCTCTCACGACCCCGTGGAAAAAAATTGGTAAAGTTTGGCACAGGTTTTGATGACCACTCCTTCCAAGCCGGAGCATCTCACATGAAGGATCATGGTTTCCAAAAGGAGACGTGTCAATTCAAACTCCTGTAGCCGGTGACTTCATCGTTTGGCCTCATAAATATTTCCATGGTACGCAATCACCATTATACCATGGGTTTGATTTTCTGGCGCATTCAAGGTATCATTAGCTATATTTAAGACATTTTTTGAGTTTAACGTGCATTTTGTGCATAAAAATAAACTTACAACCGGAACTGCATGTTCTGTCGAAAGGGATGAGGATCGCCGTACGATCTGGGAGCATCCAACGGTGCAGACGTACGACCCGTGGGGTTTGCGTTCTGGCCAATCAGAAAGCACGACTCAGATCGTGGGCGGGGTTTGGTCGGCACACGGCTTTCATCAACGAACCGTGTGCTATTCGCAAACCAGATTGCATATTTTTGTTCACACATACTGTAGTGAGATCAATTGACTATGCTACCTCTATGATACAATAATAATAATAATAACAAAAAACAGTTCATATTCATTGCCTGAGCTGACAGCATATCAAGGTCAACATATTAACGGTTCTAACATCATGAAAAAACCGGGCATTACTCACAAATTCAGTACACACGGCAGTTCTAAATTGAACGAATTAAGTTGCAGGGTAGGCATAAAGACTAGGCTTACGGCTTAATTCCCATGTACATGGGGGAACTGGGATCATTACGATGACCCCTAATGAACTTGGGTTTTCTGATGATTTTACGCTTCTCTGTTACACGGGTGCGTGATCCCTTGGCTGGCAACTCATAAAATTCATCGTACTCGTCGTCATCAGCAACATCATCGACACCCAGTACCCTTCTCTTCACATGCATCACTACATGGCAGTTCTTATGCAAGGGGTCTTCCACAAAGAAAATCTGGGTAGCATCGCTGGTAAGAATGATCGGGTCCATGTGATATGCCATCATTGTCCTATTAACACATGTCTTCCTGTAATCATCAACCTTTACATGACCAAGAGGGATCCATGCGCACTTGAATAATGCCACCTTAACTTTCACATAGTCAAGCTCCCAAATCTCTTTGATGGTTCCATGGTATACCCTTTTATCAGCTTCATCTACAGTCATGCATTCTATTCGAACAGAGTTGTTCTGATATGAGGTCTTCCCATCACGTTCCTCAGTGTAGAACATGTATCCATTTATGTCATATGCTTTGTACGTCAACACCGTAGGTGATGGCTTTTGTGCCAACCACGTAGCAATGTCATCGATGGATCCTTGTGCCAAACAATTCTTCAGCCATTCAGTGTAGTTCTTAGTGTGCTCCTTCATCTCCACATTTGATGAAGGCACCATTGGTAAGAAGCTTTGGCATATCCCCGCCAAGTGTTCTTCGGCATAAGCGCTGAGAACTGAGCTATTAAGCAGTACCATCAAATGGGCTTTCTCTGCTAATTCTTCGGGTCCAGCCATTTGCGTGCCAGCAAGGACCGGCTTAACTTTCAGCCTTCCCTCGTGGCGAGAGAGGGGAAAACCTATAGGTCTTTGTTTCATGTATTCGGTGCAAAACTCAACCACCTCCTCCGTGGTATAACCTTGTAGGATGCTTGCCTCTGGATGGTTTCGGTTTTGACAAAAGCGCTTCAGTATTCCCATGAACCGCTTGAAGGGATACATGTTGCGAAGAAACACATGACCACAATACTTTATCTTGCCGACAAGGTGCACAGTGAGATGGACCATGACATCAAAGAATGACGGTGGGAAAAACATCTTGTCGGTGCAACAAACCCTGGGTCTATTGCCAAGACTATGCATAGGGACGAGAACAAGGTTGAAGCGCCAGCCCAAGTCAGAGTACAAGGAACCAATAGATTCGAAGGACCAACATGCAGATCAGAGGGACCAAGATCAAGCTGGAGAAGCAGGATATCATCGGGAAAAAGGCATCCTTTGCCGGACAGGCGAGCCCGACAAGGGGCGAGGCCACCCCCAGAAGCAGGGGACCAAAGCACCCAGGCAGGGCCTACCGGGGCTCGTGGAGGCAAAACCACCTCACCAACCATTCCACCACGACCCACGTCTTCGATCAATGTGGTGTCAAGCCGCAGAGTTACTAAGTAGCAGCCATTCGCCACATGGCTGCCTCTCCCTATAGGAAAAACCCAGAGACGACACCCGTCCTGCAACGTGTCAAGCAAGCAGGCACAGAGCTGGCAAGATAGCCCGACAAGCCTTGCTGGGCAACCAACTATGTGACATTAAGCGGTGCACTTAATGTGCCCTGTCAGCCCGCAGAGTTAGGTATGATAGCATTGTTGCTATCTTATCAGTGCGTAATGACTACTTTGCCGTTGTGGCAACCCCTTGATCTATAAAAGGAGGCCCGTGGCCACCATTGAAAGGGTTAGAAGGTTGGATAACTCACACCCCCACATGTGCGTAGCCACTATCGCCCTGAGGCCACCCTTGCCCGGCAAGTGTACTACACTCCACCACCATCTTTCCACCATCAATCCACCAAAGCAGGAGTAGGGTTTTACACCTCGCGGCGGCCCGAACCTGGGTAAAACTGCCCGCGTGATCTCTGTTGTGCTGTCCCACGCTCGTCTGCTCTTTGTGTAACGCGACGTCCCCCTGCCGAACCAGCAAGGGGCCTCCTGGTCCCATAGGTGGTTGTGGTTTCCCGCGACATCTTTGGCGCGCTAGGTAGGGGGCTCGCTTGTGCGAACCTGAAGGCGTGTGCAGCGCGTCATATTCATCACCATCTTCATCTTCGACGACGCCATCGACCATGGCGCCCAAGAAGAAATCTGGTCCTTCGGCTCACCCATCCACCTCGAAGGCTCCACCGCCCGCGGCCTCTAATGTTGTGGGGGTTGCGGAGGCGCACGAGGACGCGGACGCTGCTGGGGATGTGGTCGGAGCAGGCAGCACCGTCACCACTTCCCCCGCAGCCAACGCAGGAGCGAGGGGCACCGGAGGAGAGCAGCATCAGCAACATCCCGACGGCCATGCTCCCCAAGGTATGGGTGAGGGGGTTACTCCATCTGCGCCCCTCTCTCCCATCGATGGGCACAGCCACAGCAACGGCGCTTGGACCGAGGCGAACCGCCGTCCTCCGGCTGCCCCCACCACGGGTGCGGTCGCAGCGCATGCACCTCCCCCGGGACGGGCCGACCGAGCCACTGCGCCCGACGGAGCTGCTAGCCCTCAAGCGCCTTCACCACACCACATCCAGGTGGCCGCCCCGCAGCAACAGCGGGGGCGCAGTGCTACCGCCGCTGGCACCGTCAGGAGCCGAGCGACGGTGCGATCGACTTCATCATCATCCATGCCAAGTACAGCTTCGGAGGCCATGGCACGAGCTTAGCTGCTGCTGAGGTTTCCGCCAGTGGCCGAGAAGATGGATGAATGGTGTGCCACCATCTAGAGCCTGCTCGGTTTCGTTGAAGCAGGGGGCTCGAAGCGAGCTGGCCCAACACGACCTCCCCAAGCGACAACAACTGCTCATGCTGCTGACCGTACGGAAGGGGCCATCCCCACGGTGCAGTCCCCACCATGGTAGCCAGCGCGAGCGCAACAGAATCAAGACCCCGACGACGTCTCGATGGCCTCTTTTGACCCTCGAGCACGTCCAGGCCAGCGTCGAGCCCCGGAGGATAGGCGGAGAGGAGATGCGCGCGTCGCCATCGAGCAACGCCGCGACGACCTCCGCCGGACCGACGGGTGCGACAGCCTCAATGTCGACGAGCCTACGCTCGGTGTTGGCGGGTGCCTACCTTTCGAGGTTGGCTGCCCTGCCTTTACACGAGAGCTGCGGCAAGTCTGTTGGCCGTCCGTTCACACGTTCAAGCCAGAGATACCTGAGAAGTACGACGGGAGGCTGAACCCGGAAGAGTTCTTGAGCATCAACACCATCGCTGTTCAGGCTGCCGGGGGAAGAGATGAGAAGGTGTTTGCCAACTACTTTCCTTTGGCCCTCAAGTCCAATGTGAGGTCTTGGCTGATGCACCTACCAGAGAACTCCATTTCGTCATGGCCTGACCTGTGCCACGAGTTCATTGGCGCCTTTACTGGTGGTCATCAAGAACCCGGTAGGCCCAGCGACTTGCAGCTTCTCCAGCAGAAGGAAGGAGAAACCCTCCATAAGTATTTACAGAGATTCAACAAAGTTCATAGAAATATCCCAAATATCCATCTGGTAGCCGTAATAGCTGCCTTCTAGTCCAATGTGTGCAACCGCCAGAATCATTCCAAGATGAACGTGTGGTTGCCCAAGACTGCTAAGGATCTTTACACATTAGTGGATAAGTGTGCTCGGATGGAGGAGGGAAGAAAGTTGCCAGGAGAGGAAGATTGCACTAACGTTGATTGAGAGGATGAGGACGAATCAACCAGTCAGAAGAAGAGCAAGAAGCGTAGTAAGAAGCGGAGAGATAAGGCAGTGATGACTGTTGAAGGATCGGGTAAGCCTAGTATTGGCAAGAAGGCCAAAGCTGAGGCCCCCGGCATGGAAGCTGCCACGCGCACTGACTGCTGGGAGGCCGCTGCTACCGAGAAAGGTGGGAAAGGCGATGGGCCGTACTGCAAGATTCATCGGACCAAGGGCCACGACCTTTAAGAGTGTTATCAGGTTGAACAGCTTGTCAAGAAATAGAGAGCAGAGTATGAGAAGCATGATAAGGAAAAGGGTCAGAATGTTGCTGGCGGTAAGGTCCGAGGTGGTGAAGTAAATCGCCCCAGTAAACCCTTTCGGAAACAAGGAAAGCCCGCCAAAGGTCGAGAGAAGGGAACCTATGATGATGAGAGTGATGGCGGGGGTGAAGAGGAAACCAGTGAGCAGGAGTTTTAGAAGGCCACAGACGCCCTGTGCATTGACGGAGGTGCATCTCCGCACAATTCTCACCGCCAGCTCAAGCAGTGGGCATGAGAAGTCAACACCGTGGAACTAGCGCCAGAGGCCCGGAAGCCGCTCAAGTGGTCCCGTACGCCCATCATCTTTGACGAGGAGGATCATCCTGGCCGTACCACTACGGTAGGGTGTTTGCCATTGTTGGTCTCCCCAACAATTCGCAACCTCAAGGTCACAAAGATGCTAGTGGATGGCGGGGCCGGGTTGAATCTGATTTCCCCAACAGTTATCGGCAAGCTTCAGATAGGAGAGGATGAGTTAGAGGTTACCGGCACATTTCAAGAAGTTAATCTCGGCAGGAGCCGTCCTAAGGGAAAGATCATGTTGCCAGCAAAGTTTGGGGGAGAACTGAACTACCGGACTGAGAGGATTGTGTTTGAGGTGGTTGATCTCCCCCTGCCGTACAATGGGATTCTTGGACGCCCGGCCCTGGCTAAGTTCATTGCGGCATCCCACTATGCCTACAACACATGGAAGATGCCTGGGCCACTGGGATTCATCACCATCCCATCAGATGAGAAGGATGCAATCATTTGTGTGGACAAGATGTACCGAGACGCGGTCGCGGCAGAGGCAGCGGCAGCTCCCGCCAAGGAAAGTAAAGGAAAGAAGAGAGATTGTAGGGACTCCGGCAAAGAGTCCGGGAAGCGTGCCCCCACCGAGTGCACGTCACCCATTGACGACGTGCCAGAGTGTTCTAACAGTAAGATATCCAAGGTCGCCGCACCCCAAGTGAAGAAGGTCCCGGCAGGGCTGGCTGGCGTTGATGGTACTTTCACTATCAGCGCCACCCTCGATGACAAATAGGAAAGCATGCTCGTTGCCTCCCTGCGGGCGAATATAGATGTGTTTGCCTGGCAACCATATGATATCCCCGGTGTTCCCAGGGAGGTAATCGAGCACCACCTTGTTGTCTGCCCACATGCCCGACCTGTCAAGCAGAAAGTCCGGAAGCAGGCCTTGGAGAGACAACAGTTCATTACGGAAGAGATCAAGAAACTTGAGGCAGCTTCTTTGGTCAGAGGAGTGCTGCACCCCACATGGTTGGCAAATCCAGTAGTAGTCCGGAAGGCTAACGGGAAGTGGAGGCTTTGCATAGATTTCACATATCTCAACAAGGCTTGCCCGAAAGACCCGTTTCCCTTGCCGCGTATCGACCAGATTGTGGATTCCACTTCAGGTTGTGATTTGCTCTCCTTTTTGGATGCGTACTATGGGTATCACCAAATCTTCATGTCCAAGGAAGATGAGGAGAAGACGTCATTCATCCCTCCATGTGGTACGTACTGCTTTGTCCGCATGCCATTCAGATTAAAGAGTGCCCGGTCCACTTTCGCAAGGGCAGTCCAGATTGGTTTTGAGCCACGGTTGCACAGAAACATAGAAGCCTATATGGATGATATTGTGGTCAAGACCAAGGATAAAGCCACCCTTCTTCAAGATTTGGAAGATACATTTGCTAACTTGCATAAGATCAATCTGAAGCTCAACCCGGAGAAGTGTGTATTTGGTGTCCCCTCCGGCAAGTTGCTTGGATTCTTTGTATCCCATCGTGGGATCAAAGCCAACCCCGACAAGATCAATGCCATCGAGCAGATCCAAGCACCAAGGACAGTTAAAGATGTGAGGCATCTGACATGATGTGTTGTCACGCTAAGCAGATTCATCTCCAAGTCTGCCGAGCGTGCCCTGCCGTTCTTCAGAATATTAAAGAAGGCAGGTCCTATGAAGTGGACCCCAGAAGCATATGCAGCTTTGCAAGAGTTGAAAGCCTACTTTTCCTCTGTGCCTACCTTGGTTGCTCCCAAGCCCCAGGAGCCATTGCTGCTATACTTGGCAGCAACAAACAAAGTGGTCAGTGTAGCCTTGGTAGCACAGCGAGAAGTGGATGAGGCGAAAAGTGAGCAGAGACCAGCAGAGTCAGAGAAGGATCAAGACAACAATGAGCACGGCAATGAGAGCAACCCGAAGGACGCGGCAAGGAAGAAAGTGGTGCAACGCCCAGTGTACTTCGTCAGCTCCTTGTTATAGGGGGCTGGATCGAGATACTCTGGCGTGCAGAAGTTGATCTTTGGTCTCATTATGGCCTCAAGCAAACTTTGCCACTACTTCCAAGCCCATGAGATCATGGTTGTTACTCGTTTTCCGGTGCAAAGGATACTCCAAAACCCTGAGGCTACCAGCAGAATAGTGGAGTGGGCTTTGGAGTTATACAACTTTGGTTTGAAGTTTGAGAGCATGTCAACTATTCAGAGCAGGGCATTGGCTGAGTTTATTGCAGAATGGACGCCAACCCCTAATGAGGAAGTAACAGAGACCATTATCCTCGGCAAGGAATCGCCCAAAGAATGGATTATGTATTTTGATGGTGCTTTTTCCCTACAAGGTGCATGAGCTGGTGTGCTTCTTGTCGCCCCCTCTGGGGAGCACATGAAGTACGTCGTTCAAATGCATTTTGCCCGGAAAGAAGCAACCAACAATACAGCTGAGTATGAAGGGCTCCTTGTCGGGCTCAGGATTACAGCTGAACTGGGAATTAAGAAGTTGATCGTTCGAGGAGATTCACAACTTGTGGTGAGAAAAGTCAACAAGGGTTACCAAAGTCCATTGATGGAGGCATACGTTGAGGAAGTCAGGAGATTGGAGGAGCACTTTGACGGATTGCAAACAGAGCACGTACCCCATGTGGAAAACAACATAGCTGATCATCTATCAAAGTGTGCTGGGCAAAAGCTTCCTATGGAACCAGGGACTTTTGTTCTCCATCTCACTCAGCCCTCTGTATCCCCAGCGACAATGGCCCAGAAAAGGAGAAAGTTGGACTACGGAAAGCCTCTCCTGGTAGAGCCGTCCGTTCCTGGTAGAGACCCTGCCGAAAACAACTCCTCACAGCCTGCCGGACCACCCCCTCTAGCTGGGCCTATGGACCCCGTGAACAAGGCATGTGCTCCCACAGCATAGGAGGTGCCGCTAGTCCTCATTGCCGAGCCACAAGCTCCAACTTGGGCAAGGCACATTGTCCACTTCCTCCAAACCAGAGAGCTTCCCGGCGACCAAGATGAAGCAGAAAAAGTAGCCCGGAGGGCCAGTATGTATTAGTTTGTCGATGACACTCTGTACAGAAGGAGGCCCAACGGTGTGAAATTGAAGTGTGTCTGCTAGGAAGAAGGAAAGGAACTGCTGGCTGACATACACAAAGGCACGTGCGGCTCCCACGTTGGATCAAGGGCATTAGTTGGGAAAGCATTCCGGCAAGGATTCTATTGGCCCACAGCCCTCCAAGATGCGGTTGAGCTAGTCACCAAATGTGAAGCCTGCCAGTTCCATTCCAAGAAAACCCACCTGCCTACCCAAGCTCTTCAAACAATCCCTCTATCATGGCCACTTTCTGTGTGGGGGCTCGATATCCTTGGCCCCTTCCCCTGAGCAATCGGGGGCTTTGAATTCTTGTTCGTTGCCATCGACAAGTTTACAAAGTGGCCGGAAGTGACTGCCGTGAGAAAGGTGACTGGTCAGTCAGCTATCAAGTTCTTGAAAGAATTGGTGTGTCATTTTGGAGTTCCGGCAAGGATCATCACCGACAACGGCAGCCAATTCATGAGCCACGCCTTCATGCAATATGTTCATGCCCTTGGATGCAAGATCACATTTGCCTCTGTGGCACCCCCCAGAGCAATGGACAAGCTAAGAGGGCGAACACTGAAGTGCTGCGTGGACTCAAGACAAGAACTTTTGATATGCTGCAGAAGCACGGCAGGTGGTGGATCGGGGAGCTGCCGCTAGTTCTCTGGTCCCTCAGAACGACACCAAACCGAGCTACCGGGCAGACTCCCTTCTCCCTGGTCTATGGGGCAGATGCAGTTATCCCCACAGAACTCATTTACGGGTCACCTCGAGTACTTGCCTACGATGAAGTAGCGCAAGATCAGCACCGGCATGACGACGCTTTGCTACTCGAGGAGAACCATCTCTGGGCTGCTACGCGTGATGCACGCTACCAGCAAACCCTGCGTCGCTATCATAGCCGCAGGGTTCACGCCCGATGTTTTGAGGAAGGTGACCTTGTCCTTAGGCGCGTTCATTCCGCCAAGGGTACAAACAAGTTGTCACCAAAGTGGGAAGGCCCTTACCGGGTAGTACGAGTTACCTGACCTTGCGCAGTCCGTCTGGAGACCAGAGATGGCACTCAGTTGCAAAACTCATGGAATATTGAGCATCTCCGCAAGTTCTACCCATAAGGCACGGCTGTCGGGCCCTGCCCGGCAGCCACCCATTTGGACAGGCCTTGCCTCAGCTGCATGTAACCCCTTGTACAAAGCCAGGGCGATGACCCTGCGCAAGAGAAATTAAAGAAGCACTGTGGGGGGCCCCCGACCATGATCGCATGCATGCATGAGCATTCCAAGATCACTACATAAGCATTTCATGAGCATTTGCATATGCATATAGATAGGATCACATCCTGCATTCATTCTCATCCACATGAACCTGCAGATTCCTGCCGTGAACTGGGCTTCGACAAGGAGTTGAGAAGTTTGCCTGGCACAACGATCCCCGGCAAGCCAAACAGATAAGTTTTACCTCCTGTCCATTAGTGTTTTGTAAGGCTATAACTTGAGCATGAGAAAGCTTCACCACTCTTTTGAGACTCAGGTGCTCCCATCCATGACTCGAACGCTGCTTCGGTTAGGGTGGTCGCAGTGGCCTTTGGTAGAAAGAAGTTGGCGGGGTGCTGGTCCCTTTGTCTATAACTCAGTAGACGTAGCTCCCCGGCTGACAAAAAGGGTGCCGGCAGGATAGCCTGCCGGGAAAACTCGTTTATTTACATAAAATAGGCATCTCGCCTCTGCATGGACATACACATGCATGGGTTCCCAGCAAGGTTCATCTTTTTCATTTATATGCAGATACAAGTACAAGCGTTACAGAACACAAGCATGGACTCGAGAGATTACACTATTTGAATTAAAATTTGGCAAGTGCCTATAGATTTAAGATTGAAAAAAGATTGGTGCCCCGTAATGCCTTTGCCCCTGTCCATCTCCTACAGGAAGAGGTCGAAGAGGCCGGAGGCGGGCACAACTGGGATTCGGTGCCTCCCCAAGATCAGGACGGCGCCGCTCCCCAACAAGGAGGAAGAAACCGGAGGGCAGGCATGGATGGTGACGCTGCCGGAGGACCAGATGGGAGGCACAGAGTCACCGACAAACACAACTCATTGGAACGGTCGTCCCTGTTCTTGACGCGTCATGGGTTGCCACTGCCGTTCGGATCACTACCACCCGAAGACCTCGGCGCGGCCATCACGCCAAACGCCATGCTCTCTGGATCTTCCCACAGAGAGCATGGTCATCCCCAGGAGCCCTGGCGTTAGAAGCCACCGCACGTCACGGAGATGTATGTTAGAGCAAGAAGCCTTCCTGCGCTGCAGGAAGACGACGCCCAGGGGGAGCCAGATTCACCCCTATTAGCGACGAATCTCCCCCATGGCTCCCCCCAGCAACGCAAAAGGAAGAAGAATGAGGAGCAATCGACTACCACGCACCATGCCCGCTTCGAGTCTCGGCATGGTGTCGTTCGCGTCCCCTCCCACTGAAGTCAAGGCCACGGGCGGCCCGGCGGTGCACACGCCGGGGTTGCCACCCCTGGCGTTGTCGCCGCACCGCCCGAATCCCCCTTTTAGATCCAGGGGAGGCTTCGAGATGGAGCCCGAGGTACGGCCCCAAGCTCTCTTCACCAGCATAACTGGTAGAAGCAGAAGAAAGAAGAGGAGGAATGCGAGGATGAGTGACTCCGCCCTCCTCCGCCTCTTCCTTTTATAGGCAGGGCAAGGAGGGGAGCCACTCCATCAAACGAGCGACCACCGTCCTCCTCCACCAATTCAAGACGACCGGGCCCTCAACTTGATGCTCTCCGGTGCCACGCGCCTCCGTTACCTGCCCCACATGATGCATGCATCATACGTGGCCAAGGATAAGGGCGTGGTGGGAAGAGTGAATTGGTGGTTTCTACCCCGTGCATTAAAGTCATTCACGGGCCATTAATGGAGCGGTCCCACCACTATTGACTTTACATGACGCGCGGGAAAACCGAAAACTGGCCCGGAATCAAGGGTAATGAAGAAGCAAAGAAGACCTCAAGAGACCAACCTCTTCAGCAACCCCGCCTGTGCACTTTTTAAGCCCTACCCCAACGACGCTTGGCAGCGCATTCGGGGCAGGCCCGGGGGCTTCTGTCGGTGCAACAAACCCTGGGTCTGTTGCCCAGACCATGCACAGGCATGAGAACAAGGTTGAAGCGCCAGCCCAAGTGAGAGTACAAGGAACCAAGAGAATCGAAGGACCAACATGCAGATCAGAGGGACGAAGATCAAGCCAGAGAAGCAGGATATCGTCGAGAAAAAGGCCTCCTTTGCCGGACAGGCGAGACCGGCAAGGGGCGAGGCCACCCCTAGAAGTAGGCGACCAAAGTGCCCCGGTAGGGCCTGCCGGGGCTCGCGGAGGCAAAACCACCTCACCAACCATTCCACCACGACCCACGTCGTCGATCAATGCGGTGTCAAGCCGCAGAGTGACTAAGTGGCAGCCATTCGCCACATGGCTGCCTCTCCCTATAGGAAAAACCCACAGATGACACTCGTCCTGCAACATGTCAAGCAAGCAGGCGCGGAGCTGGCAAGATAGCCCGACAAGCCTTGCCAGGCAACCTACGATGTGACATTAAGTAGTGCATTTAATGTGCCCTGTCAGCCCGCAGAGTTAGGTATGATAGCACTGTTGCTATCTTATCAGTGCGTAATGACTACTTTGCCGTTGTGGTGACCCCTAGATCTATAAAAGGAGGCCCGTGGCAACCATAGAAAGGGTTAGAAGGTTGGATAACTCACACCCCCATACGCGCGTAGCCACTATCGCCCTGAGGCAACCCTTGCCGGGCAAGTGTACTATGCTCCACCACCATCTTTCCACCATCAATCCACCAAAGTAGGAGTAGGGTTTTACGCCTCACGGCGGCCCGAACCTGGGTAAAACTGCCTGCGTGATCTCTGCCGTGCTGTCCCACGCTCGTCTGCTCTTTGTGCAACGCGACGTCCCCCTACCGAACCAACAAGGGGCCTCCTGGTCCCATAGGTGGCCATGGTTTCCCGCAACACATCTCTAGGTTGGACAATATTCTTGCAATATCATCTTGCATATGATCCAACTCTTCAGGATCTACAACTTTTTGCCATAGTTGGTTGAAGAAATCACAGAGCTCAATGAGTGTGTTTCTTATATCTTTGTCCATCAGATTCCTTATGGCCACCGGGAGGATTTGTGTCAACATTTCATGGCAATCATGTGACATCATGTGTCCCAACTTCATTTTACCTGAGCTCACATCCACGAGACTTTTGATGTTTGCATAGTAGGAAGAGGGTGTCTTAACTGACAACAAATAGGTGAAGAACTGTGTTGCTTCTTTTGTACTAAAATTGTAACTCTGGCGAGCTTTGATGAATTTGTCATCATCTTCTGCTTCACTCTTGCATTTTGATTGATCGGCAAGCATATCGAGCCGTGAACATCACCATCCTTTCTTTTACCTTTAATCTTGAGTAGAGTACCAAGGATGCTTTCACATACGTTCTTCTCTACGTGCATGACATCGATGCAGTGATGTACACGTAGAATCTCCCAGTAAGGTAATTTCAAGAACACCGATTTCTACTTCAACACCTGACCCTTGGGTGTTTGTTTCACCGTCAAAGTGTGCTTCTTGCCAAGCACAACATTAATTTGTTTAGCCATGTTGTGGACCACCTCCCCATCATAGGGTCTTGGGCCCACACCTACCTCTGCCGTACCATCAAATTCAGCTTTCATCTTTCGTTATGGGTGATTTTTTCGTAAGAACCTATGATGACGCAAATACACGGTTTTGCGTGAGTTGGGAAGAAATCTGCTAGCTGTCCTATCCATGCATGTGACACACCCTACATCTCCCTTTGTTTTCTGCCCCGATGTGTTACCTAATGCCGGCATATCTTGAATGTTGTGCACCAGCATCGCATGTAGATCAAAAATCTCCTTTCTGTAAGCATCATAACATTTTACAGCAGGCGCATCTATCCACATTGTCAGCAGTTCTTCTACCAGTAGCTGAAAGTAAATGTCGATGTCATTTCCAGGTTTCTTCGGGCCTTGGATAATCATTGACATCATAATGTATTTTTCTTCATACACAACCAATGAGCTTGGTTATATATGCACAGAAGCACCGGCCAGGTGCTATGATTGGTGCTCATATCGCCAAAAGGATTCATCCCGTCAGTACACTCCCCGAGCCTTATACTTCTAGGATCCTTGAAAAAGTCTTGAAACTTGTTGTCGATTAATTCCCACTGAGCCCCATCTTTCGGGTGCCTCATATACTCATCCGCAATTCGCTCATCATGATGCCACCGCAACCTCTTTGCCTCTCTAGGGTTTGCAAACAAATGCCTCAACCTTGGAATTAAAGGCAAGTGCCAAACAACCTCGAACGGGATTCCTGTCTTGATCTCGTCGTCCAATTTGTACTTATCCTTTTCTCTCCTGCACTTGTATCATGCATGCTTGCATGTGGGACTTGCACGCAAATCTTTGTACTCACCACGGTACAATATGCAATCATTCACACAAGCATGTATCTTGTGTACTTCAAGTTCCAATGGGCAAACAATTTTCTTTGCTTCATTCGTGCTTCTGGGGAGCACATTATCTTCCGGAAGAATTTCTTTGAAAAGACCTAACATCTCTGTGAAGCCCTTGTTTGATAGACCGGTTGCTGCTTTAAATCTGAGAAGCGCCAGGGTGGCACTCAACTTGGAATATTTCTTTTTGCAACCTGGATACAATTCTTTCTTGGAGTCCGCATCAATGGTTGACAGATCCTTGTACCCAATCATATCCTTTTTTGGGCCCTCGAAATCTGCAATCATAGCAGCAAAATCTGGCATATCAAGATCGTCGTCATCTGCGTCGACGTCTTGGTTTTCCATTGGGCATTTCGGCTTTCCGGTGTTCCATTGGTAGCTGGACGCCTTTGCCCCGATGTTAGATTCAACATCCATGTGACACTGATCAGGATTTGGCATCTCGCAGCCCTGGGTATCTTCATCCATGACCTCCTCTTCACCGTGTCTGGTCCAACGTGTATATCCATCCATGAATCCCCTAGAGACTAAGTGCCACTGGACATCTGCAACTTCATGTGACTCTACATTGGCACAATCAGTGCATGGACAGAGGATGTAATCCGCATCACTAATGCTCCACTTTGTACTTTCAGCCAAATTCATGAACTCTGTCATGCCACTGATAAAATGTGCGGTTTTCTGATTCTTCATCCATCGAGATCGTTCCATCTGCACCACACGAATGGTAATTAAAAACAAAACAACAACATTAATACACGGATTAACTGCTACCCAAAGATGCGTGCATAAATCACAAGGTTTTATTTTGATAATTACTGAGGGTGCTCCATATTGTTATCCAGTCATGCAATGACAAAAATTAATGGCCAGTCAATTTACACGCAGAGTACTAGTACAACACTACCCTTAGGAATTGAATACCTTAGTTAAGCCACTCACCAAAACAATTCCTTAATTAATTACCTACGTGGCGACCTCCACCCAGCAGACAGAGAAGCGCGATGCGGCGGCACGCCGAGACAGCAGGGTCGAGGAGCAAAGCTTAGTGCGGCTGCCACCTGAAGTTCGACCTCCACTATCCCGCCATCGACCGTGATGGATGTGCTCGAATCACACCGCCGCCGACCTCGATGGTTGATCTCCTCCTATCTCGCGCTGCAGACTGAGGATTGACCTCCTATGACGCCGCCACCGCCCACAGACCGAGGATTGACCTCTTCTCCAGTAGCCGCTGCCTAGGCCGCCGCCGCCATCTCTATATGCAGAGCGGTTTTTTTTATGGATATCCGCAGAGCGGCTATTTACACGGTATCACTTTAACTCAATTATATGGACAGGGTAGTACATCACATACGGTTATGTAACGGCAACCATGTCTAACCTATGTTGTCTTCTCACACGATTTGGTGCGGAAATCATGTGTGACATTGTAATACCTAACACAAACGACATGTATAAACAGTGTGCCGTATACAACATATAGTGCCATAAGTAGTTCCCGACCGTTAGCTTATCCCCATAGTTTCCCCATTTCCTCTGAATCCCTACATAGCCTCCAAATTCCCTCGTGTGGCGCTGACATTGGGGGAATGCGGACGAGTGGTGCTGATGATTTCGGTGCGGCTACTCCTGCTCGTATCGCCGCCATGACGGCGGTCGCCGCTGAGCACTTGCCTAAGGTCATCAGAAGGCAGGTGTACTACGGAATCGAATTGTCCTGTCAGGTTCCAATCTATCCCGATCTTTTTTAGCATGTCCAAAGTATAGCTCCTTTCTGAATCCGTCCTGAATGACCCCCCCTAGGAAAGCGATCTGCCACCGGATCCGGAGCATGACTCCAGACTCCCTCAACATGAGTTCGACTCTGAGTTTTGCGCCACCGAGAAGTACCAAAAGCTGAGTTGTGTGCACGGGCACACTCACGGTCGACGTGTATGCACGAAGGGATTCGACATTGGCAGGCGGTTTCTCAGTTGCCCCTTAGAGGTTAGTGCTAAGTTCATCATTTTACTTCAGTTAATGCCACCGCTCATCCTGAATACTATTTAACATTGGCAGGGATATGAGGCTTGTGCCTTTGTTAACTGGCTGGATGAAGAATGGCATGGTAGGGCTCGGAGTGTTATCACCAAGCTCGCAGAAGATAACGTAAAGCTGAAGAAGAAACTGGCTGATCTGGAATGTACAATGAGTACGATGAAGCAAGAAAGAATCAATCACATGCAACAGATGAAAGCAAGAGATAAGAAGGAACTAGCATGTGTAGTTGTGGTTGTCGCATTAGCCATGTTCTATGCACTGTTTGCAATGATGATTAGGGGTTTTGTTTGACAGTATTGCTAAAGCACATCTAGATGTGCTCTAAGTAATGCACATCTAGGTCCTATCCCATTGATGTTACACGAAGATTCGTGCAAATATTTTCCTATGTGTTCTTTTCTTTTCCTTTGTAGTTTGATTATTACTGGCTTTATCAATAAGAAGAGCTCAATGTATTGCTTGCCAATTGTCCTACTCCGTTCGTACTGGTACCGGTGCATAATCCCAAAACTCCTTCCTTGTTTTTGTCCTGAAAAAAGAGACCAGCCAAATAGCCAATAAGAGTCTTGTGTAACCCCGGGAATTTGGAGCGACTGGGTACAAATAATTGTGGTTGATTATATCAGCGGTTAGATAATACGTCAACCCCCGCTTCAATTGGCATTTCCTCTTCTCTTCATACCCCGCTTAAGTGTCCACCATGTTCATCGTCCCCGTCAGGCCGCGCTACGCACCGGCACACACTCTGCAGCCATGTCGAGCGACAGCGAGGATGACAGTTCGGCCAGCAGTCTGGCGCCCAATGATAGTTCAACATCGGAATCATCCCGCTCGTCTTCTATGAGTCCGGCATCGAGCCCAGACCTCGATTATATCCGGATCATGGAAGGGACGCCACCACTGGAGTCATCAGACGATAACCAGATGGACAAGGAGCCATCGGAGGACGGAGAAGAGGACGACGATTATGATGAGGAGGAATGGTCGAACAAGGAGGAGGAGGAGGACGACGACAGCAACGATAATGACGACGGCGGTGGCGATGAAAAGCCAACCGTCAGCGGCAAGAAGCGTCCTCGCCAAGACGATGCCGTGGGGCCATCCAACAACAACAACAAGAAGAAGAAGGACTAAATTAAGCAGACTGTACATATCTCTGTTTCCGTTCGCTCATATTAATTTGTTATCTATGTTTATCCTGTCAATCTCATTGCAGACGGTTAGTAATACATATTCGACAGAGATCTTCTACATTATCGCCCACAAGTTGGTTTGTTGAACTGTGTGCCCTGATGAGCACACAATTCACAAAAAAAGACCGTATGGGCTGTCTATAATGATCGCACACAATTCTGATTACCGACCTGTTTGCCGGGTATCACACACATCTTGTTACGCCGAATCATTTGTGTTCACCTCGATCATTGCAAATAGTTCATCGGAGCGAACTATATGCCGTATATCGCACACACATTAATATGGCTGCCCGTTCCTGTTGTTCTATCTAATCGCAAACTGTTTGTATGGATCAACCGTATGCCCAGCATCGCATACGCAACTAAAATCTGAACCGTGTTTGATGTGCCCGCCATCGCAAATGTTTTGCACCTTTTTTGACCGTTATTTTACACGACCGTTTGTGATTATTGCATCGCACACAGTTTCGTCGAAGGGTCTCTGATCGTAGTGTCGCGTTAGCAGCATCCTGCAGTAGTGACATCTGTCCCAAAGTTGAGCCGACATGGGGTTCCTCTGGCCATTGAGAATTTTTACATGTGGAAAATCCCCATTGGTCCGGGCTGTTGACGGGTTATCGGATCCAAAACCGGACCTGATAGCTTAACGGCGACCTGTTGCGATGGATGCCACATGTCGGTTACCCTTGATGAAAGCACTTCCATGACGCGCCATTTATTGTCATGGAAGTGGACACTTCCGTGATGATAATTTTGGTAATGTCATGGAACACTTCTGCGACAGCACAGGTATGACTATCTTGATTTTGTCATAAAATCATCATGGATGTACATGCATGACAAAAAATGTGACCTTCTGTGACAAACACGTATCATCACGGAAGAGTTTTTTTTGTAATGATCACCTCCGAAGAAAGAGACATAAATACATGGGTATGCGCACTGCCCTTGGCAACTGCTAAGCTTGGGGGAGGTGCCCCGGTATCATATTACCATCACACCTCTATCATTATCATTTTTCTTAGTTCAATCCTTTTGGTTATATCTTGATCTAGTAGAATAAAGTTTTAATATGATCTAGCTTTGAGTTTTGTTTCAATATCTATCTATGTAATCGAGTCTGTGAGTTATATAATAAAGAGTAGTTTTGAGTTGAGGGCTTTGTTTTCTTTATATGATCTTGAGGGAATTAAATAAAAGAAAGAATAAAAAGATCATATATTGATCTTATGGAAAGTAATGACTTCACATATAAAGAGTATGATGAATAAAAGTTGTTGAGAGTTGACAAACATAGTTTTGGTCATTGTTGCAATTAATAGGAAGTAATAAAGAAAGAGAGACTTCACATATAACTATACTATCTTGGACATCTTTTTGTAATTGTGAGCACTCATTAAAATATGACATGCTAAAAGGTTGATGTTGGACAAGGAAGACAACATAATGAGTTATGTTTTCTTATATCTGAATAGAAGTTATATTGTCACGGATCATCCAACATGTTGATCTTGCCTTTCCCTCTCATCCTATCCAAATTCTTTGCACCAAGTAGAGATACTACTTGTGCTTCCAAACATCCTTTAAACTAGTTTTGCCATTACAGTCCATGTTACCTACCTATGGATTGAGTAAGATCCTTCAAGTAAGTTGTCATCACTTCAAGCAATAAAAATTGCTCTCTAAATATGTATGATGTATTAGTGTGAAGAAAATAATCTTTATACGAACTTGCGATACGGAAGAAATAAAAGCGACGGACTGCATAATAAAGTTCTTTATCACAAGCGGCAATATAAAGTGACGTTCTTTTGCATTAAGATTTTGTGCATTCAACCATAAAAGCGCATGACAACCTCTGCTTCCCTCTACGAAGGGCCTATCTTTTACTTTTATCTCCTACCCTTATACAAGAGTCATGGTGATCATCACCTTTCCTTTTTACACTTTTCTTTGGCAAGCTCTATGTGTTGGAGAGATCGGGATATATATATCCACTCAGATGTAGGTTCTCATAAAGTATTATTGTTGACACTACCCTTGAGGTAAAAGGTTGGGAGGCAAAACTATAAGCCGCTATCTTTCTCTGTGTCCGATTGAAACTTTGTACCCATAAGTATAGCGTGAGTGTTAGCAATTGTGAAAGGCTAAATTATAGTTGAGTATGTGGACTTGTTGAAACGCTCTTATATTGACTCTTTCTGATGTTATGATAAATTGCAATTGCTTCAATGACTGAGATCATAGTTTATTAGTTTTCAATGAGGTTTCTGATTCATACTTTACCTTGTGAATGAATTGTTACTTTAGCATAAGAAATTATATGACAATATATGTTGCTGTTCTAAAGATGATCATGATGCCCTCATGTCCGTATTTTATTTTATCGACACCTCTATCTCTAAACATGTGGACACATTTTTCGATATCAGCTTTCGCTTGAGGACAAGTGAGGTCTAAGCTTGGGGGAGTTGATACATCCATTTTGCATCATGCTTTTATATTGATATTTATTGCATTATGGGCTGTTATTACACATTATATCACAATACTTATGCCTTTTCTCTCTTATTTTATAAGGTTTACATGAAGAGGGAGAATGCCAGCAGCTGGAATTCTGGACTGGAAAAGGAGCAAATATTAGAGACCTATTATGCACAAATCCAAAAGTCCTGAAACTTCACGGAGAATATTGTTGGAATATATAAAAATATTGGGCGAAGAAAGCACCACAGGGGGCCACTATCCAGCCACAAGGGTGGAGGGCGCGCCCCCTATCCTTGTGGGCCCCCTGGCAGGCCTCCGATGCCCATCTTCTGCTATATGGTTCGTTTTGACCTGAAAAAAATTAGAAGGAAGCTTTTGGGATGAAGCGCCGCCGTCTCGAGGCGGAACATGGGCAGAACCAATCTAGGGCTCCAACGGAGGTGTTCTGCCAGGGAAACTTCCCTCCGGGAGGGGAAAATCATCGCCATCATCCTCACCAACGATCCTCTCATCGAGAGGGGGTCAATCTCCATCAACATCTTCACCAGCACCATCTCCCCTCAAACCCTAGTTCATCTCTTGTATCCGATCTTTGTCTCAAAACATCAGATTGGTACCTGTGGGTTGCTAGTAGTGTTGATTACTCCTTGTAGTTGATAATAGTTAGTTTATCCGGTGGAAGATTATATTTTCAGATCCTTAATGATAATTAATACTCCTCTGATCTTGATCATGAATATGCTTTGTGAGTAGTTACATTTGTTCCTGAGGACATGGGAGAAGTCTTGCTATAAGTAATCATGTGAATTTGGTATTCGTTCGATATTTTGATGAGATGTATGTTGTCTTTCCTCTAGTGGTGTTATGTGAACTTTGACTAAATGACACTTCACCATGATTTGGGCCTAGGGGAAGGCATTGGGAAGTAAAAAGTAGATGATGGGTTGCTAGAGTGAGAGAAGCTTAAACCCTAGTTTATGCGTTGCTTCGTAAGGGGCTGATTTGGATCCATATATTTCATGCTATGGTTAGGTTTACCTTAATTCTTCTTTCGTCATTGCGGATGCTTGCGAGATGGGTTAATCATAAGTGGGAGGCTTATCCAAGGAAGGGAAGCACCCAAGTAACGGTCCACCCAGATATCAAATTATCAAAATAACAAATGTGAATCATATGAGCATGAAGAAAACTAGCTTGACAACAATTCCCATTTGTCCTCGGGAGCGCTTTGCTTTATATAAGAGTTCGTCCAGGCTTGTCCTTTGCTACAAAAAGGATTGGGCCACCTTGCTGCACCTTGTTTACTTTTGTTACTTGTTACCCGTTACGAATTATCTTAGCACACAACTATCTGTTACCGATAATTTCAGTGCTTGCAGAGAATACCTTGCTAAAAACCGCTTGTCATCTTCTTCTGCTCCTCGTTGGGTTCGACACTATTACTTATCGAAAGGACTATGATCGATCCCCTATACTTGTGGGTCATCAAGCCAACACAATGAGGTGTTTGCCAAGGAAGGGCTCAGGTTTGACCCAAGCACAAGCAAGAAGAAGACGTCTTCTCAAAAGTGCACCACCCCTCTCAAGGAAACATTTGTTCGAGAAGGGCACAAGGAGAAAGGTAAGGTTATGAGTGGGAAAGCCACAAGGGGCATGCCCACTCTCAACAAGCCAAAAGAGTTCATGCTTCCATCCTATGTACTTCATAAAACTAAGGATGGAGAAGTTTATGCAAAATTTGTTGGTCCTCATAATGCATTCCGGTTTTATGCTATTTGGGTCCCTAAGATCCTTGTGACTAACTTGAGAGGTTCCATTGAAAAATGGGTGCCTCTAACCAAGTCATAATTGTGTATAGGTTGCTTTCTCTGGTGGAGTCAAATGGGTGATCGATAGTGGATGTACCAACCATATGACCGGAGATAGCAAATTTCTTTATGATTCATGGAAGCTATTCAACCATTTATGAGCATTGTGTTTGGTGGAGGATCAAAAGGACAGATACTCGGGTTGGGCAAGGTGGCTATCACAAATGGCATGTCTCTTGCAAATGTCATGCTTGTCCAATCCCTTAAATACCATTTGCTTTCTGTTCGTCAATTGGCTTTTGTTGGTTATGATACACTGTTTGGACTAACAGATGTGGAAGTCTTTAAGGGAGATACTCTCAAAGTGGCCTTTGTTGGAGAGTTGGATGGTAACCTTTACATGGTTAATTTCTCGAAAGAGAGCACATTTGATGCAACTTGCCTAATGGCCAAGGCCGATAAGGGGTGGCTATGGCATCGCCGGATAGCCCATGTCAGCATGAGAAATCTTCAAGATCTCTTAAAGGGTAATCACATCCTTGGACTAACCAATGTCTCTTTTGAGAAATATCATGTGTGTAGTGCATGCATAGCCGGGAGGCAACATCAAACAAAGGACCCACCCAAGAATATTGTATCCACTTCAAGGTCTTTGGAGATCCTTCATGTGGATCTTTTTGGGCCTCCTTCATGGGATAGTCTTGGTGGGAAAAAGTATGGACTTGTCATTGTTGGCACTAGAAAAAAAAGACACATCCGTGACATTTTGGCACGAACGAATTTTTTTTTGTCATGCTTATGACACTTCTATGATGATAATTGTGACACAACCCGGTATCATCATAGATGTGGTGGCCTCCTACTTTTATGACAAAAAATCATGACAGAAAATGGGCTTTTCATCCTGGGCGGGTTGGAGACGCACTTGCATCACAGTCTTTGGGCCGTCCATGACAGAAAAAATCATGGTAGAAGCGAGGGCGAGGGAAATTTAGGGGAGTTCCCGGTTACGGTGGGTGGTCGGGGCCGAGCAATGCACGGAGGTTTGCGCATTTCTCTCGTACACGTACGCACGTGTGTGCAAGGCGTTGGGCTCTAACTGAACCCGAGCGAGGCGTTCGCTTACTGAACCCGAGCGATTGCACTGGCCACGTTACTAAACCCTAGCGATCGATCCCTGGCTGTTAACTGATCCCGAGCGATTCCTTCGCTACTGCTGCTAATTGAAGCCAATCGAACCTGCTGCCTCTTGATACGTCTCCAACGTATCTACTTTTCCTAACGCTTTTCCTCTTGTTTTGGACTCTAATTTGTATGATTTGAAGGAAACTAACCCCGGACTGACGCTGTTTTCAGCAGAACTACCATGGTGTTGTTTTTGTGCAGAAATAAAAGTTCTCGGACTGGAACGAAACTTTGTGAGGATTTTTTATACAATAAAAGAGAATTTCTGGAGCCAAGAGCCACCGTAGGGGGGCACCTAGGTGGGCACAACCCACCAGGGCGCGCCTGCCCTCCCAAGCGCGCCCAGGTGGGTTGTCCCCACCTGGTGGCCCCGCAGACCCTGAAACCGACGCTATAAAATCCTATTTTTCCAGAAATAATCAAGGAGAAAGAATTATCATGATCTACAAGATGGAGCCAGCGTCACCTCCTTTTCTTCATCGGGAGGCCAGATCTGGAGTTCGTTTGGGGCTCCGGAGAGGGGGATCTTCATTCTTTGTCACCACCAACCCTTCTCCATCGCCAATTCCATGATGCTCCCCACCGGGAGTGATTAATTCCTTCGTAGGCTCGCTGGTCGGTGAGGAGTTGGATGAGATTCATCATGTAATCGAGTTAGTTTTGTTAGGGCTTGATCCCTAGTATCCACTATGTTCTGAGATTGATGTTGCTATGACTTTGCTATGCTTAATGCTTGTCACTTTGGGCCCGGGTGCCATGAATTCAGATCTGAACTGTTTATGCTATCACCATTATATCCATGTTCTAAATCTGATCTTGCAAGTTATAGTCACCTACTACGTGTTATGATCTGGCAACCCTAGAGTGACAATAGTCGGGACCACTCCCGGTGATGACCGTAGTTTGAGGAGTTCATGTATTCACCGTGTGTTAATGCTTTGTTCTGGTTCTCTATTAAATGGAGGCCTTAATATCCCTTAGTTTCCAGTATGGACCCCACTGCCACGGGAGGGGAGGACAAAATATGTCATGCAAGTTCTTTCCATAAGCGCGTATGACTATTTACGGAATACAGGCCCACATTATATTTATGAACTGGAGCTAGTGCCATATCGCCCTAGGTTATGACTCTCACATGATGAATATCATCCAACAAATTACCGATCCAATGCCTACGAATTTATCTTATATTGTTCTTACTAAGTTACTACTACTATCATTACTGTTGCACTTGCTACAAAAATACCGCTATCACTGTTACCGTTACCATTGCTGATGTCACTATTATCAAAACTATCATATTACTTTGCTACTAATCATGTTGCTTGATACGTCTCCAACGTATCTATAATTTTTGATTGTTCCATGCTATTATATTATCCATCTAGGATGTTTTATATGCATTTATATGCTATTTTATATGATTTTTGGGACTAACCTATTAACCTAGAGCCCAGTGCCAGTTTCTATTTTTTCCTTGTTTCTCAGTATTGCAGAAAGGGAAAACCAAACGGAGTCCAATTGACCTAAAATTTCACGGAGATTATTTTTGGACCAGAAGAAGCCCACGGAGTATCGGAGATGGGCCAGAAGAGTCCCGAGGCACCCAAACCTCTTATATATACCCAAACTTCCAGAACATAACCTAGATCGGGAGTTCCACCGCTGCAAGCCTCTGTAGCCACCGAAAACCAATCTAGACCCGTTCCGGCACCCTGCCGGAGGGGGGGAATCCCTCTCCGGTGGCCATCTTCATCACCCCGGCGTTCTCCATGACGAGGAGGGAGTAGTTCACCCTCGGGGCTGAGGGTATGTACCAGTAGCTATGTGTTTGATCTCTCTCTCTCTCTCATGTTATTGATTCAGCACGATCTTGATGTATCGCGAGCTTTGCTATTATAGTTGGATCTTATGGTGTTTCTCCCCCTCTACTCTCTTGTAATGGATTGAGTTTTCCCTTTGAAGTTATCTTATCGGATTGAGTCTTTAAGGATTTGAGAACACTTGATGTATGTCTTGCATGTGCTTATCTGTGGTGACGATGGGATATTCACGTGATCTACTTGATGTATGTTTTGGTGATCAACTTGCGGGTTCAGTGACCTTGTGAACTTATGCATAGGGGTTGGCACACGTTTTCGTCTTGACTCTCCGGTAGAAACTTTGGGGCACTCTTTGAAGTTCTTTGTGTTGGTTGAATAGATGAATCTGAGATTGTGTGATGCATATCGTATAATCATACCCACGGATACTTGTGGTGACATTGGAGAGGGTTTTGGTTGATTTGTATCTTAAGGTGTTATTCTAGTACGAACTCTATGATAGATCGAA